>ML109067.1:28312-61434 GCA_003697995.1 Taxidea taxus jeffersonii
CTCTCTCTCTCTCTCTCTCTCTCTGCCTGCCTCTCTGCCTAATTGTGATCCTTATCAAGTAAATAAAAATCTTTAAAAAAAAAAAAAAAAGACAGTGTTTTTTTATATAATATGCAAGTCACCTCTTTAATTTGGTAGCAATGATTTTTTGCAACCCTAAATTAAAAACTGGGTATGTTGGGTTTACATAGAGATTTTGGGTTTATTCTAGGAAGGTACCTTTAGAACTTTCAAGGGTAGGGGCTCAGTTAAGCGTCATGGTCCCCTCAGCTCAGGTCAAGATCTCAGGGTCCTGGGATTGAGCCCTACATTGGGCTCCCTGCTCAGCAAGAGAGCCTGCTTCTCCCTCTCCCTCTGCTTTTCCTCTGTTTGTACACACACACACCCTCTCTCACTTTGTCAAATAAATAAAACCTTAAAAAACTTTCCAAGGTAATTACATGGCATTAGGAATAATTCTGTCTGGTATAAATTCATACTGTCTTTTTAATTTTTTTTCTACCTCCACCAGAATAAGAATATAGCCCAAGATTTCGTTGTATGCCCTATACTTTTGTCTAAACTTTTTAATCTCTTTGGTGACCCTTATTAACATTTTCAACACTAATTTCAAGAGTTTTCTGATGGTCTTTATTCCATTTATGGATTTCTCTTTTTTCTTTTTTTAAGATTTTATTTATTTGAGAGAGAGAGCACAAGAGAGGGTGAGCACAAGCAGGGAGGAAGGGCAGAAGGAGAGAGAGAAGCATTTTCCCCACTGAGCAGGGATTTGATGCAGGACTTGATCCCAGGACCCTGGGATCATGACCCAAGCTGAAGGCAGACACTTAACAGACTAAGCCACCCAGGCACCGCATTAATGCGTTTCTACCAGACTGATGGTAACTTACTTTCTTTTTAAATATTTTTATTTATTTATTTAATGGACAGAGACAGTGAGAGAAGGAACACAGGCAGGGGGAGTGGGAAAGGGAGAAGCAGGCTTCCCACCGAACAGGGAGCCCGATGTGGGGCTTGATCCCAGGACGCGGGGTTCGGGGTTCATGACCTGAGTTGAAGGCAGACTCTTAATGACTAAGCCATGCAGGCATCCTTGATGTAACTTTCTTATTCAGATGCTTACAACTCAGAATCCTTGCTGCTGTCAGCTGCATTTTTGTTTTCCATCCCTTACCTTAGATTCTCTCTGTGCATGGCTTTCGTTTTTATATCCCTCAATGCAGACTGATTTTCTCCACAGTTGAAAAACATGGCTATCAGCAATCACCCATTATTCCCTGCTTCTAATTAAACTGATATGATGATCTAAACAAGAACAAAACTTGTGATAATAATAAAAAGTCCCTTGAATGTGTATAGCACTTTATAGTATAAAACACTTTTATTTATACTGTTTTCCATAATTCTTAAAATAGACATAAAAATACATATCCCCACTCCAATTTTCCTTACCTGGGGTTACCTGACTGTTGACTGGTAAAGCCAGAACTTTATTTTGTTTTTCAATTTCATACTTCCTGCTTTTTCCACTGTTCTGGGTGTCTTTTATTGGAAAATGCAAGGATAGTATAGTGAGCAAGATTGTAGAATCTGGAATCAGACTGTCTAGATTTGTAACTGGTTCTTCCACTGCTTAGCTATGTGACCTTTGAGAAATGACTTTTCTGTGTCACTCAGCTTTTCTCCATCACTAAAGTATGGGCAGTAATAGTACTTATTTTTTGGATTTGTTGTCTTTTCTGGTTTATTCCATGCAAATAAAGCATCTCAGATAGCACTTGGCATCTTAATAAGTGCAGAATGGTGTGATACAGACTATAGAATTTTTCAGAACAGGGATCTGTGCCTGCGAATTAGTGGTAAGTTAAAGAGATGGAGCTTGATTAGATCTGGAAGAACGTAGAATTTTTTTCCCCAAGATTTTATTTATTTGTCCGGGGAGAGAAGGAGAGTGTGCATAAGCAGGGGTAGCTGCATTCAGAGAGAAAAGTAGCCTCCCCACTAAGCAAGGAGGCTGATGTAGAACTCCATCCCAGGACGCTAGGACCATGACCTGAGCCAAAGGCAGACGCTTAATCGATAAGAGCCATGCAGGTGTCCCAGGGGTGTGTAATTTAGATGGATGGTGGAGTGGGGAAGGCATTCTTAAAGGAGCCTCATGAGAAAATTGCAGCGGCAGGAGTTGGCATTCTTTTTTGATAACTAAAGGGTCCGACTGCATCTAGACTAATAAGAAGTGGGATTACGTCATAGAAGGCTTTGAAGCTGGGTTGAGGCATTAGGACCCTGACATCTCCTCAGTTGAGGAGCATCATAAAGGTGGCCTTTGTAGGTGTACTGACCTAATGGTGGCATGCATTATGAAAACAGAAAGCAGCACAGTGCCAGAAGGGAGGACGTGGTAGCTGGTACTAAGGCTATGGCAGTGGTGAAAGAATGGGCCATTCTGAGACTTTTGAGGCAGGCAGAGGAAGAGGGGGAAGCAGGCTCCCCACTGAGCAGCCAGCCTCCTATAGGGCTCACTCCCAGGACCCTGAGATCATGACCCAAGCCGGAGGCAGAGGCTTAACCCACTAAGCCACCCAGGCACCCCTTGAATGGGACTTTAAACATACCCATGCTTTGCTTGATTACATGGTTTGGTTGCCATTGTTGTTGATGAAATTAAATGGAGGGTGGGTGTTTGGAGTGTCTGGAAGTTCAGAAATGGGTTGTGTGTGGTACATGGTGCTGTGTATCTGGGTAATGAATTCTTTGCTCGAAGAAAAAAGAATGACACTTGTGTTAAGGGTGCCAGTACTTTATTTTATTGTCCATTTTAACAAAGTAGCACATATAATAAGAATTAGAACATAGTTCAGGGAATAACCCTGGATTTGTTTCTTCAAGTCTCTCCATTGATATATTGATTGCTATTCTTTTGTTTTCTCTGCAGGCCTCAGCTGTTGAAGAATGCTCTGCAGAGAGCAGTAGAGAGAGGCCAGTTAGAACAAATAACTGGCAAAGGTGCTTCTGGGACATTCCAGGTTAGAGGCCAAAAAGAATTGTAGAGAAGTGGTTCTCAGAAGTGTGATTTCAGGACCTCCTTATACTCTAAAAATTTGAGGATCCCAAGAGGTTTTTTTTACGTGGGTTATACCTGTCAATATTTATGGTATTAGCAATTAAAACTGAGGGAAATTTTAAATAATAAATTTTTTTTGCGAAAAATAACTATATTTGCCAAAACAAAAAAATTGAATGAGAAGAGAGGTACTGTTTATTAAAAATTTGCAAAAGTCTTTAATATCTTGGTGAAGAGAAGACAGCTGGTATCTATCTGTTCAACACATTTTGGGTTGTATCTGAAGATTATTCACCACACATAGTAATACAGTTAGAACTAAGTGTGAAGTATTTTCAGATAATTTTTAAATGGTTATGGACATTATTCTTTGATCCTATATGAAAACTCAACAGATGATAATTTTAAAATATATATATTTATTTATTAGAGAGCTGTTGAGCATGTAGGGGATGAGAGGGACAGGGAGGGCAGGAGAGGGACAAGTAGACCTCATGCTGAGTGTGGAGCCCCACCCATGGCTTACATCTTACCGCCCTGAGGTCATGTCCTGAGCCAAAACCAAGAGTTGGAACAAATGATAATTTTTTTAATAGCTTTATTGAAGTATGGTTTATATATCATAAAATACATTTATTTTAAATTACAATTTATAATTCAGTGACTTTTAGTAAATTTGCAGAGTTGGACAGCCATCACCACAATCCAGTTTTAGAACATTTTCCTTACCCAGAAAGCTCTCTCGTGCCCTTTGGAGTCTCTCCCCATTCTCATTCTCAGCCAACCTACTAAGGGACTTTCTCTTTTTTTTTTTTTTTTTTTTTTAATTTTTTTTTAGGGACTTTCTCTTTATGTAGATTTGCCTTTTCTACATGTTTCATATGGATAGAGTTATACAGTATGTGGCTTTTGTGTCTGGCTTCTTTCACTTAGCCTACTCTTGTTTGAGCCTTGTCCATGTTGCAGCATGAATCAGTGCTTTCATTCCTTTGTATTACCACATGGTATCACACTGTATGAATCCAACACTTTGTTTATTCACAAGTTGATGAAAATTGGGGTTATTTTCACTGTTTTTACTCTTCTGAGTAATGTTGCCAATGAACATTTACATCTCAGTCTTTGTTCAGACACGTGTTTTTATTTCACATTGATACATAACTAGGAGTGTGGACTTGCTGGACTGTATGGTAAATTTATGTTGTAAGAAACTCCCAGAGTGGCAGCATTATTTTACATTCCCACCAACAAAGTGTAAGGGTTCTAATTTCTCCGTATCTTTGCAAACACTTGTTACTGTCTTTTTAAAATGGTAGTCATACTGGTGGATAGTTAGTGTTATTTCATTGTGGCTTGGATTGACCTTTCCTTCATGATTGATGATGTTGACCATCTTCTCATGTGCTTAATGGACATTTATTTATCTTTTCTGGTAAAATGTCTCTTTAATTACTTTCCTGTTTTTAAATTTGGATTATTTATCTTACTTAGATATAAAAGTTATGTAACTAGATACAAGTTTCTCACTAGATACATGATTTGCAAATATTTTCTCTTAATCTGTGGTCTGTGATTTCACTTTCCTAATGGTGTCTTTTGGGGTGCAAAAGTAATTAATTTTGATGAAAGCCAGTTTATCATTTTTTAAAATTGCCTCTGCTGTTGGTGTTGTAGCTAATAAATAATCACCTAACTTATGATCACAAGATTTACTACTATGGTTTTTTTAAGAGTTTTTTAAATAGTTTTAGCTCTTACATTTAGGCCTATCCATTTTGAGTTTTGTTTGTGGTATGAGGTGAGGATATAAATATTTATGTTCCTCCATGTGGATATCCAATTGTCCTAACACTATTTATTGAAAAGACTGTCCTTTGCCCACTGAATTGCCTTGGCATCTTTATAAAAAAAAACAATTGTCTGTAAGTGGTAAGGTTTTATTTCTGAACTGTAAATTTTGTCCCATTGATCTACATGCGAATTTTTTTTTAAGATTTTATTTACTTATTTAAAAGAGAGTGAGCAAGAGAGAGCATGAACAGGGGGAGGTGGAAAACCGATGTGGGACTCGATCCCAGGACCCTGGGATCATGACCTGAGCTGAAGGCAGTCACTTAACCGACTGAGCCACCCAGGCGTCCCTATATGTGAATTCTTATGCCAGGATCACACTGTCTTGATGACTATAGCTTTGAGAACTTTGCAGTAAGTTTTGAAACTGGAAAATGTTAAAATGTAGTTAAAAAAAAAATATTTTGATTATTCTGGGTCTTATGTATTTCCATATGAATTTTAGAATCCATTTGTCAATTTTTGCAAGCCAGCTAGGATTTTGGTAGAGATTGCATTGAACCTGTGTATCAATTTGGGAAGAATCATTATCTTTATAATATTGATTTTTCTAGTTCATGAACACTGTCTTTTTGTTTATTCAGAGCTTTGACTTTTCCAGCAGCATTTTGTAGTTTTCAGTATAAAGGTCTTAGATTTCTTTCGTTGAGTTTATTCCTAAGTATTTTATTCTTTTTCCACATTATTGTGAATGGAAATACTTGCACTTCTGAATATTGCTAGTCTACAGAAATATGATAGATTTGTCTGCTGATTTTATACAATTGATTTGTCTATTGATTTTATATTAATTCAACTTCACTGATCTCATTTACTAGGTCTAGTAGTTTTCTTGTAGGCTCCTTAGGATTTTTTGTGGACTACCTAGGATATTCTACATACAGAGTGAGTCATATTGTTTGCAGATAAAGACAGTTTTACTTTGACCTTTCCAATCCAGATGTTTTGTTTTGCTTTGTTCTTGCCTAATTGCACTGGCTAGAACCTCCAGTACAGTGATGAGAGCAGACATCCTCATCTTGTCCCCCATTTTAGAGGGAAAACATCATCAAGTCTTCCACCATTAAGTTAGCTGTAGGTTTTTCATAGATGCCTCTTATCAAGTTGAGAAAATATTTTCCTCTATTACTTGTTTGTTGGGAGTTTTTATTGTGAACAGCTCTTGGGTTTGTCAGATGATTTTTCTGTGTCTCTTGAGGTGGTCATGTGGTTTTTGTCCTTTTATCTGTTAATATCATGTATTACATTAACTGATTTTGTAGTAATTCCTTAAAGGTTAGTTGCCATGTAGAACCTGAGACCGAATGAGTGAAATTTTTGTATTCTTGCCCTAAAATCATTTGGTCTTGAACTTGGAGTGGATCTTCTAATCAGGCATAGTTTCATAACAGGATCATTTGGAAAATAGTGGTTCACTGAATTATGTAGCTTATTAAAATATTAACACATTTCATCAAATAATAACAAAGTAACATTATATTACCTGCTGACCTCATCAAAACAATATTTAAGTACTGGGAAATTACCAGGCTCACCATGGTGTAAATACAAGTGTTTTGTGATTTAAAATATTTCTTAAAAAATTGCTTTTTTTTTTTTTTTTTAAAGATTTTATGTATTTATTCCACAGACAGAGATCACAAGTAGGCAGAGAGGCAGGCAGAGAGAGAGGAGGAAGCAGGCTCCCTGCTGAGCAGAGAGCCCGACGCAGGGCTCAATCCCAGGACCCTGGGATCATGACCTGAGCCGAAGGCAGAGGCCTTAACCCACTGAGCCACCCAGGTGCCCCCCCAAAAAATTACTTTTTAGAGGCACCTGGGTGGCTCAGTGGGTTAAGCAACTGCCTTCGGCTCAGGTCATGATCTTGGAGTCCCGAGATCAAGTCCGACATCAGGCTCCCTGCTTGGTGGGGAGTCTGCTCTCCTTCTGACCTCTCCACTCTCACACACACATACTCTCTCCCTCTCAAATGAATAATTTTTTTTTAATTGCTTTTTATGCCGGTAACAAATATTGTTAGTTTTCCTTGAAGGAAGGAGACTTATTTATTTAATACATTTTCAAGAAAAAATCTACCAGAAGGGCGCCTGGGTGGCTCCGTGGGTTAAAGCCTCTACCTTCAGCTCAGGTCATGATCCCAGGGTCCTGGGATTGAGCCCCAAATCGGGCTCTGTGCTCTGCGGAGAGCCTGCTTCCTCCTGCCTCTCTGCCTACTTGTGATCTTTGTCAAATAAATAAATATTTTAAAAATTATAAAAAGAAAATATCTGCCAGAATCCCAAGCCCTAAATAACTGTAGTTTATCTGTTTGTTGTTCCATCAAGTAAAAAGGGTGTTCCATGAGTAATGCAGCTAGTTCGGCTCACAGCTCAGTTACTGAGGGTGCTTGTCCTTGAGGCCACTGTCATACCTCCACATGCAGCCGATGGGCTTTATGTATTCTTCCCATTTCATCCCATAAAATAGCAAAAAGAGTGCACTGTAGTTGAGATTCAATAAAACAATTTTTGCTACTTCATCAAAGGCATTCCTAAGTGAAATTGACTTATTATTTTTTTTAAACACAAGTACATAGCAATAAAGAATACAGTAACTGTTGGTACATTTTTTTGTCTCCTTGATTTGTGGTAAGGTGGCAACAGTTTTACCCACCATTGCTTTTCTACCATCAGTGCAAATGTCACCACGCGAAAAAGGCACATCACATCTTAGTATTACTGTGAAAATTGTTTTGACCTTATACATTCTCTGAAAGTCTCGGTAACCCCGGAGGATTTATAGACTGCTCTTTGAGAATCTCAGTTGTAGACCATACCTGAGTTTGTCCTTTTACCCTTTTTGATTATTGGTGCTGATCTTTGTTCCTCATCCTTTTGTCCTTGGAATATGCTATGTAATTTTCTGTTGTATGATACCCTAAATAGTTATTAAACTTTTCCTTTGCTGTTTTCCTTGCAGGATTAAAAGGGTTATTTATTTTTTTTTATAACTACTGCATTTTTCAGATTGAGACAAAGGAAGTATTCTCAAAAGTATCTTATTTAGGGACGCCTGGGTGGCTCAGTAGGTTAAGCCTCTGCCTTCTGCTCAGGTCATGATCTCAGGGTCCTGGGATCGAGTCCCGCATTGGGCTCTCTGTTTGGCAGGGAGCCTGCTTCCTCCTCTCTCTCTGCCTGCCTCTCTGTTTGTGATCTCTGTCTGTCAAATAAATAAATAAAATCTTTAAAAAAAAAAAAGTATCTTATTTATTGGGACATAACAAGTTAACTTGCTTATTGGGGTAGAGAGGTTATTCTGTTTGAGTTAGGGTAGCTGTTGCTGTTTTAGGTTGGACGGAGGGGTAAATGGCGAGAGGAGAGGCCATAGGAGGGTTGGGACTCCTCAGTCAGATTGAATACCTGATGAGTGGGAAGAGAAAGTCCCTAACATGACAATTTATTGTAAAACATATCTGTGCTAATGCAGGAACTCCGACCCACCTGGTGCAGAGGAGTCTTGTCTTGACCTGCTTTGGGAGAGTGTTGTCTTGATGCTTTTCTCTTCCTCCTTGGAAAACAGCTGAAGAAATCAGGGGAGAAACCCCTGCTTGGTGGAAGCCTGATGGAATATGCAATCTTGTCTGCCATCGCTGCCATGAATGAGCCGAAGACCTGCTCAACCACTGCTCTGAAGAAGTATGTCCTGGAGAACCACCCAGGGACCAATTCTAACTATCAAAGTAAGACTCAAGAGTTGTGTGCAGTGACTGGGATCAGGGGAATTACCTTGTGAAACCTTTTAGAGCTCGTACTGTTAATGACAAAGCATTAAGTGCCGACTGTGAAACTAAGAGGGAACACAACTTTATAGATTTATTATTTACAAAAAATATATATATATATATATCAAGGCTTTTCCTTAATTTTTACAATCTCTATTGAAGATCAGGATTGATTTTACTTCGCTGGAAAGGTTTTTCTCATATTTATTTTTGTTGTAATTTTAGATAAATCCTTGGTTCAGGACACCTCTCAGGCATAGTGTCTTTTTGCCTTTCTGCATATTCACTAAAACATCTAATTTCACCTTGAAACCAAGCCAGTGTTTTAAAATATGACTTGTTATTTCTCATTGCCTTTTAAGCCCTAAAACAGAAAATGCTTTTTTTTTTCCAGTAAAGTGTATTTACCCTGTCAGGTAGTGATTTGTGATTCAAAGCCTCATCCTAGTGGTGCGGAAGTATATGGAGTAGTGCAGCTGGGCGTTTTCTCAGTGAGATGCTAGACTAGGCATAGTGGTGTAGGTAAAGAATGTGGAAAATAAGCAGCAAAATGCAAACTAGACTATATTATTTTAATTAAAAGTACTTTTGAAGCCTTAACATTAAGTGAATTAGCGTATATGCAGTATGCATTTTTTAATGTTCCAGAAGAATGCTTTCTGGTCATATTTTTCATGCATTACTTTGGAAACTGCTGTGACTTTTTTAAATCATTCCTTCCTTAAAATATGTACTATGTTTACTGTGTCTGCTGACCCTTTATAAAGCCATTTCATGATTTTCTCTTTTGGTTGAGTATTAGAAGAGAAGATGAAGTTGGTTATTAACCTTTTCAGTTTCACTGATATTGCTGCTGTTTTTTGGACACTGAATCACCATAAAATGTAGTTTTGATGTGTCTCTGTATGAAAGATGAGAATCGGTGAGGCCTTTAGAAGCCATAGTATTGTTCTGTTATTTGCTGTTACATTATTCTTTATCGAGATTTCTCCTAGATGATTTTCCTAGTACAGACAGGTATTTGGGAAAGGTTTGAATGAATGGAGATGAGAGATCTAGTTTTAAGGTGGCTTTTAATCATTTTTGTGCCACTGTAGGGCAAGTGACCACTCTGGGCTCCTGTTTTCCTTTCTGTGAAATTAGGAACTTGGCTTAATGGTCTCCAAAGTCTCTTGCCGTGACAGTTTAACCTTTTCAAATTTATGGGCACTTAATTGTTAAGTGAATTATTCATCCCTTTGACCACAAAGAATTCCCTTAGCATATGTCAACTAGTATCTGTGACAGCACAGTAAATTGATGTATAACTGATTATAGTTGAGGTAATTATCAAATTTAATAAACAACTTTCTTTCTGAATTTTTTGTCCAGTGCATTTGCTGAAGAAAACTCTGCAGAAATGTGAAAAGAATGGGTGGATGGAACAGATCTCTGGCAAAGGATTCAGTGGCACCTTCCAGCTCTGTTTTCCCTATTATCCCAGGTAAGCAGCTGGCCCATAATGTGAAGTGTTGGTCATTGTAAATTTAAAATCTGATTCTAGGTTATAGGCTTGAGCTTTTAACTTAATAACTTGTTACTGTTCTACTTGAAAGTAAAGATTATTTGAGGCAGTATTGTTTTGGCTTTTTGTTTGTTTGTTTGTTTTTTAAGATTTTATTTATTTATTTGACAGAGATCACAAGTAGGCAGAGAGGCAGGCGGGGGGGGGGCAGGCTCCCTGCTGAGTAGAGAACCCCATTCGGGGCTTGATCCCAGGACCCTGGGATCATGACCTGAGCCAAAGGCAGAGAGGCTTTAACCTACTGAGCCACCCAGGCGCCCCCTTGTTTTATTTTTGTTTTAAGGTTTTATTTACTTTAGCGCAAGCAGGAGGGAGGGGGAGAGGAAGAGATAATCTCAAGCCGACTCCCACACTGAGCATAGAGCCTAACTCAGAGCTCAATCTCATGACCCCTAAGATCATGACCTGAGCCAAAGCCAAGAGTTGGATGCTTAGCTGACTGAGCCACCTTGGTGCCCCTACCTAAGGCAATATGGTTTTAGAGTAAAAGCTTTTCATGTAGGAATCAGGGGGTTTTGGCTATCCTGCCAGAGCTTATTGTTAGCCATCTATTCCTAAAATCAGGCATTGAATTCTTTGAGCTCCTTAGCCATTTTTATGTTCTTTCTTCTTTATTAAGTAAATGCTAATGAGAAGAAGATTATTAGAGGATTGGGTATGTTTTAATTGTGATCATTCAGGGTGCCTGCCTGGGTGGCTCAGTTGGTTGAGCATCTGCCTTTGGCTCAAGTTGTGATCTCAGGATCCTGGGATCGAGTCCCACATCAGGATCCTTGTGCTTCTCCCTCTCCATCTGCCTCTCCCCCTGCTCCTGCTCACTCGCTCTCTCTCTCTCTCACAACAAATAAATAAATCCTTTTTTCTTTTTAATTGTCAGTTGTTCAAGGAGAAAGAGCATTGGCTGCTTCCAAGAATCCTGATTTGCCTTCTCCATACTATAGAGACGTGGCCATTTCCTTAAACCTCTTTTATCTTTATTTATTACTGCACTAAAAAATAGATTGAGCACCTCCCGTGGGCCAAGCACTGTCCTGTGCGCCCATGCGATGGCCTTCTTACACTCTCGTTTCTAGTAAAGTGCCATGACATGTAGCACTAAAACCCTATTTTATTTTTTTTTAGACTTTATTTATTTATTTGACAAAGAGAGACAGCAGGAGAGAGAACATAAGCAGGGGGAGTGGGAGAGGGAAGCAGGCTTCCTGCTGAGCAGGGAGCCTGATGCAGGGCTTGATCCCAGGATGCTGGTATCATGACCTGAGCCGAAGGCAGATGATTAATGGCTGAGCCACCCAGGTGCCCTTAAAACCTTATTTTAGTGGGAGTATAGTGTAGTTTCTTATATTGTACCTTGTGCATAAGCCTAAATAGGTGTTATTTGGTTGGTTGCATATTACTTGAACTTTTCAGACATTAAATTTAATTCTTTAAGTCAAGCACATAAAATGTTATGATTTAAGGAATTATTAGTCAATGGGATCAATATTTTTATCAGTAAGGACAAAGAAAATTAGAAAATCCTCGCTGAATTTCTCTAAAACTTGAAGAGATTCAGCCTTTATATTATCTTGAGGTCTTTGCCAGTATCAGAAGGGCAAAAAATGTATACTGCTGTGCAGACGGTTTGCTGCCTTATAGACAATTCACTGCCATATATTCAGTGGTGAATACAGTGCTGGACACACATTAAGAGCTTAAGTAATCGGGCGCCTGGGTAGCTCAGTGGGTTAAAGCCTCTGCCTTCAGCTCAGGTCATGGTCCCAGGGTCCTGGGATCAAGTCCCGCATCGGGCTCTCTGCTTAGCAGGGAGACTGCTTCCCCCCAACCCCTCTCTGCCTGCCTCTCTGCCTACTTGTGATCTCTGTCAAATAAATCTTTAAAAAAAAAAAAAAAGAGCTTAAGTAATCATTTACTAAGTCAGTGATTAAGAATCAATTTTATTAAATGGCAGGCAGAAGGGAGAGAGGTATGGTCTGGGACTTTAATAGATTTGTTATAACTGTGTGTTCAGAATAAGTTAAACTGTAACCTGATACTTGTAACATGGCATTTGAAGGGCAGGAGGAAGTGGAATGTCCACAAAATAGCACCTAGGTTCACATTTCTCTCTTGTCCTATATGGAACTTCTCTTTGACCTAATTTTGCCTAATTTTTCTTCCCTTTTTTCTTTTCATAGCCCGGGAGTTCTATTTCCAAAGAAAGAGCTAGATGATTCAAGAGACGAGGATGAAGAGGAGGATGACTCCTCAGAAGAAGACTCTGATGATGAAGAGCCTCCACCTAAGAGGAGGTAAAAATGGCAATAAAACTAATAGTGACTTAACGACTCGGATCCCTCTCAGAAGTTCTTTGTGTAACATTTGATCTTGTCTTCTTGAAAGTTCAAGGGCTTTGAATTTAGGAAGCCCTGTGAATATGTAATTTACCGTATGGTCAAATCTGTATGTGTATCCATAGTTTGTTGGTTATTCAAAGAAAAATAATCCCATATTTTTTTAGTAAAAACGCCATGAATTATGTATAGACTCCCATGAATCCTTAGTAGAAGCTCCGGTTAAAAAATAACATTCCAGGGATGCCTGGGTGGCTCAGTTGGTTAAGCGGCTGCCTTCAGCTCAGGTCATGATCCCAGCGTCCTGGGATCAAGTCCCACATCGGGCTCCTTGCTCAGCAGGGAGCCTGCTTCTCCCTCTGCCTCTGCCTGCCACTCTTTCTGCCTGTGCTCACTCTCTCTGACAAATAAATAAATAAAATCTTTTAAAAATTTTTTAAAAAATAAAAAATAACATTCCAGGGCTCCTGGGTGGCTCAGTGGGTTAAATCCTCTGCCTTCGGCTCAGGTCATGATCTCAGGGTCCTGGGATTGAGCCCCGCATCGGGCTCCCTACTTGGCAGGGGGGCCTGCTTGCCCCCCGACTCTGCCTGCCCCTCTGCCTACTTTTGATCTCTGTCAAATAAATAAAATCTTTAAAAATAATAATAATAACATTCCTATCCTTTCCATAGGTGGCTTTTTATCTACACTAGATCTTTTGTGGCACATTTTCTGATCATCCTGGCAGAGTGAATCTCTCAAGTACTAAGTGATGGTCTTTGCTCTTTGGTTCTCACAGGTTGCAGAAGAAAACCCCAGTGAAGGCATCCATGAAGGCTGCATCTGTGAAGCAGAGAGTGTCCAAGCCTGCACCTAAAGTCCCAGCTTCCCAGCGTGGGAAAGCTAGGCCCCCGCCCAAGAAAGCCCCTCCCAAGGCTAAAACTCCTGCCAAGAAAGCCAGACCCTCACCTTCAGTCATCAAGAAACCTAGTGGTGGCTCTTCAAAGAAGCCTGCAGCCAGTGTGAGAAAGGAAGTGAAATTGCCCGGCAAGGGCAAATCCAACATGAAGAAATCTTTCAAAGCAAAAAAGTAAATTTTATAGGAAAAAAAAAGGGGGGTATCATGATAAAATTCAGACTCTTATTTTCTAAAGTCAGTGTGCATTTGTTTTAGTTTTGATGCTTTTTAAAATTACATTTTTTTTCCTCCCCTATGAACATTGTGGGGAGGGAATATAAATAAACCAATTTAGGCATTTGTTAGCTTTAGGTGCTGTTCTTGGTGCCTGCCCCTTCCCTCAGTCCTTTTCATTTCTGCGATAACTCTGGATTTTCCTGAACTGTATAATCTACACTTGTCATTTTTCTCCCTCCACCCCAACCCTCTTTTTATGGTCAGCTTTGGCTCCCCCCTTCCCAGCTTTATCTAAACAGTTGCAAAGATTTTTATATTTGTAGAAAGCATCATGAATAGGATGCTGGTCAGGTGCTGGAAGTAAAAAAGAGGCAGTATATAGCACTGACTGACTTGTAAAGCCTTCTGCCTAGAGACTCCAGTTATAGCTATAATAATTAATCTTATTTATAAAACCACTCCACTAACCCCTTCTCTCCAATTATACAGACATCTTAGCTTTGGGAATAAGCCAAAAAAAGTTATGATTTCATTAGGTTCTGAAGACCTGTGACTCCTTTGGGCCACTTTCACATTGGTCAGTTTCCAGGTTTTTTTTACTGGCCCAGGGCATTGTGTTCCCTCAACCGCAAGCACAAATACCCTCCACCACTTGATTTTTGACCGAAGGAGAAATATAGGAATACATTGAATTTGTGATTTCGGGTGTCACCTGTGTTACCAAAAACCAAAACATATAAAATCTTCTTGATCAAATGTTTAAATATATTTTTTAATATTTGGAGCATGAGTTGTCATTTCCAGTTTGCCTTTTTTATAAGGAAATGTTGGAGAGTTACATCATTGCTAATGTAGAAATGTTAAGTGGAAAAACATACAGTTTGCTAAAATAAACTAAATTCCAGATTCATCTGTGGGTTTTTTCCCCTCCTTTCTTTCCATAGCACTTTTGATATCAAGCAAGTGGCTTCCTTTTTGAGATACTTAAAAAAAAAAAAAGCAAATGAAGCCCGACTACCTAAACCTTCCTCATTTGTATTTGTTTCAGTATCGTGCAGTTGTGTTCAATAGTACTAGCTTTCTACTTGGGAAATACTGATTTTTGGTTATCATTTACCCTCCCTGTGGCACTTGACATTTTAATTGTCTTAAATTTTTTGGTGTATGCCTCTGGCCCCTTTGAGTGCTGCCAGAGGCAGAAGACATTTGTTTCGTTCATTCCACTTGCATTGTCTCCTGGGATCTTGTCTGCAGCCTAGCGTGTGGCTGGGAAACGGACTGGAGAAGACTGGCTGGAAGTAGATCCATAATCATGTGTGATCCCATCATGAGCCCATTGGAATTTGTGTTGCATGTAAGGCAATCTTTCCTGTTGTAAATCTTCCTTTTTTTATGTACATATATTTTGAAAAATATGAATAAACATGAAATTTTAAAGCTGCTGAACTGTAGCTTATATTTAAAAATTTCTAGTATATCCTTAGAAGTAGCTAAGTTGCATTCACTTGAGTCTTTTCTACTCCTTGGAATAGCTGCCATCCGTTTTCCTTTTTATTTTTATTTTATGTTTTTTAATAAAAAAAATTTTTAAGATTTTGTTTTTGAATAATCTCTACACCCAACGTGGGGCTTGAACTCATAACTCCAAGATCAAGAGTCACATGCTGGGCTGACCGAGCCAGCAGCACACCCCCATCTTCCTTTTTAAATACAAGCTCCAGTTTATTTGCTTTTGAATTTTTTATATGGATGGTAAATGATGTTTCTCTCAATAATATTGAACCTGATTATTTAATGAGTAAGAAGTTTTAAAAAATCATTTTGCATTTACTCAGGTCCTTATTTTCAAGATCATAGATTCCAGTTATTTTATGTTTAATATTCACATATATTCTTGGGTTAGGAAAAAAAAAAGACTGCCAAAGCATTGATAAACCCTACAGACCTAATTCTGTTTTCTGTTATGCTATTTGGCAGGTAGTAATTTCTTAGTATCGGTGTTGGGTACATCTATGCTGAGAATACTCTTCTGGGGTCAAAAGTTGGAGGATTTTGGTTGGTTTCTTTGTTTTATGATACTGCTTTTAAGAAGATACCCCGAATGGTCACCTACTGGCTGTATTGTACATCGGGTCACCTACTGGCTGTATTGTACATCTAGTATCAGGTTAGAAGTTAGATCATCTGAAATCCTTTCCAGCTCTGACATTGTGTTAACTTCACAAAGTTCAGGTAAGGACAGAACTGTCCTTGCTTCAGAATCAAGTAAAGGGAAAAGACAAAAGGGTCACTGCAGTCTTCAGTGAAAATCCCCATCATCAAAGACAAGCACCTTGTTTTGAGATAAAGGAATGTTTGGATTTTTCTCCCTTCTAGGCATTCTACAGGAGCAGAACACCTAAATTTTACTTCGATGTTACAGAAGGGAAACCGCAAACTCAAGAGGTAATCCCAGCAACTTCTTGCACAGATCAGTGGCTTCAGTTCTCTCTGTTAGTGACTACTGAGCTCAGCTACAGTGGTTCACGTAGTCTTTTTTTTCTTAAGATTTTATTTATTTATTTGACAGAGACAGTGAGAGAGGGAACACAAGCAGGGGGAGTTGGAGAGGGAGAAGCAGGCCTCCCTCCGAGCAGAGAGCCTGCTGTGGGGCTCAATCCCAGGACCCTGGGACCATGACCCAAGCCAAAGGCAGACGCTAAACCCACTGAACCACCCAGATACCCTGTTTCATGTATTGTTAAAGCATCTACAAACTAGCTTTCACAAATGAATCTCAGAAAATACTGGGAGAGAGATTGTCAGCTTTTTTTTTTTTTTTTAAGATTTTATTTATTTATTTGACAGAGATCACAAGCAGGCAGAGACGCAGGCAGAGAGAGGGGGAAGCAGGCTCCCTGCTGAGCAGAAAGCCCAATGCAGGGCTCCATCCCAGGACCCTGGGACCAGGACCTGAGCCAAAGACAGGTCCCACTGAGCCAGCGAGGCGCCCCAAGATCGTCAGCTTTTTAACCTACAAAATGAGAAGGAAGAGCTACCATTGCCAAAAAAAAAAAAATTTTGAGATCTTTTCTTAGTAGTACGGTAAAAGCGTTCAATACAGATGCTAACCATCCACACGGACTTAATTAAAGGGAGCTTGGTCCAATATAAATCTTAGAAAACAGGTATGTTTTAGCACATCTATTGGATAATTAACCAGAAAATTACATGAAAACAAGAGCTAGGTAATACACCAATACCTTTAACATTTTTTCCATCATTCCTGTCTTACAAAAGTTTATCAGCCCTAGTCTAGGTTTGCTAACCAATTTTTGTGCCTTCCATAAAGAACCTATGAAATTGTTCTTGCTCAAGCTGTGATAACTTGCCATTCTGATGGTTCAGGAGAAAGAGGGGAAGCCAGCCATATTCATGAACTGCTGTATTTAGCAAACTAAGAAAAACTTTAATCTCTAACATTTTTTCCTATATTATTTCCTTCTATCATTTTCCGTAAGAAACTTCACTGGTTTTTCTGCTGGAGAAATTTTCTACCTTCGATTATTTAAATTTATTCACTTAGTCTGAACTGTTCCTACTCACTTTTATCAACAACTGGTATGTTAAAGGGAGCTTTGAAAGGCACCTTCCCCAGTCATTTTCCTCAAAATTTGCAGTTCTCTTTCTCTTGATAATGTATAAATGTGTAATTAGCACTGTTTGCTATTAAATCTGTGCTTATGGTGTCTTGAAAGGTCAATGAAGTGTAGTTATAAATTTGACTTATTAACGTAAGTAAGAATAGTGACAATAATAGTGAACACTAACTGAATTTCTACAAGTCAGGCTCTGTACATACATTATCTCATTTAATCCTTGTAACCCTATGCGATGGTGATTGTGTATCATCCCCATTTTACAGAAGGGAAAACTAAGGCACAGATATGGTTCAGGAACTTGCGCCAGGTCATAGTAAATGGCAAAGCCATAATTAAACCCACGCTCTCAGAATGCTCTGAATGCGTCTCCAGCTGCTCTGCGCTGTTGTTTCCCACCGCCAGTTCCTCAGGGTTCTGAATCTCTTACCCTGCAACCCAGTGGAGTTTGTGTTCTGTTCATGACAAACAAATGACTTAAGAGCAGAGAGGATTTGGAAATGAGATGAAACCTGTTAAGTTTGCTTCTAGACGTTTGTTTAAGAAGTTTGATAAGGGGGCGCCTGGGTGGCTCAGTGGGTTAAAGCCGCTGCCTTTGGCTCGGGTCATGATCCCAGGGTCGTGGGATCGAGCCCCGCATCGGGCTCTCTGCTCTGCGGACAGCCTGCTTCCTCCTCTCTCTCTGCCTCTCTGCCTACTTGTGATTTCTGTCTGTCAAATAAATAAATAAAATCTTTAAAAAAAAAAGTTTGATAAGAATTATTACAATTAGATCTCATTACTGGGGAATGTTGTCTAGGCCTCCCTAAGTTGTATTTTGGATACTGTATAAGTACTTGGTCATTCTCAAATCCTAGCCTTGGGATACATTCTGGTTTCCTCGAAGTTGACTTACTACAGGCAGGTTCCTTCAGCTGACGGGATCCTGATGCTTGTGAGCTGTTCTCCAGGAGCCACAGCCTCTATCAGAATTGTGACATTGCTGAGTAAGCAGCTCTCCCCTCCTTATAAGCTGTAAACTTGTACTTCAGGAGGCCTACCAAGAGCAGTGCCAGAAAGGGGATCGTTTGATAACTGAATGTGGTGGACAGGATATCTGCTTAGTAATCATGAGCTGGAATATTAGTAGTCCTTGCTTTTAATACTCATGATTCTGCGAGAAACCTTAGTCACCTGGTCTCCCCTTCTGTCTTTGCTTTGTTTGGCACCAGTAGCAACAGATACTCTTTCCTAAAACCCAGAAAGTTACCCAGCATCCTTGCTCATCCACTTTACTGCTTAAGAACTTTTGTTCTGATGAAATTCTCACTTCAGACCTAAATCCCTTACACTGCTTGTTTGTGTAACAGAACTTTGCTGGTGCAGTATAGGAATTTTCATCAATTCCAAAGTGAAATAGACTCGTGACTAAGAGTACATCGCTCAGTCCAGGATCCTATAACATCCATAGTTGTGGTCCTTGGAGGCTGCGTTGCTTACCAGCCAAGATGCCTCATCTCCCTGAGCTTTCGTTTCCTTGTGTGAAAGAAAGGTGTTGGAGGCACCTGGGTGACCCAGTCGGTTAAGTATCTGCCTTCAGCTTAGGGCATGATCTCAGGATCCTGGGATGAAAACCCTGCATCAGAATGTGCTCAGCAGGGAGCCTGTTCCTCCCTCTCTCTCTCTCTCTCTGCGTGCGCACTGTCTCTCTCTCAAATAGGTGTATAAAATTTTTTTTAAACATTTTATTTATCCGACAGACAGCGAGAGAGGGAACAGTAGCAGGTGAGTGGGAGAGGAAGAAGCAGGCTTCCTGCCGAGCAGGGAACCCCACGTGGGGCTCTGGAATCACAACCCAAGTTGAAGGTAGATGCCTAACAACTGAACCACCCAAGCGCCCCATAAAATCTTTTAAAAAAAGAGAAAGGTGTTCAAATCCAGTTGTTTGTGTTAGAATAACCACCCAAAAGTAATGTGAGATAATCAAGTGTGGGAGAACTGAACCATGATCACTACACTGGGGTTACTAAGGCATTTAAGAATTTTAGGAAAGACTTTTTTTTGTTTTAAATAAACGAGCTGGAATATCTAATTTCACAAGAGTTCAGTACTTGTTTAAATTACCATTCACTGTAGTTTCCTAATGCTAGGCACTGTAATCACACTATCTCAAGTCCTCACAAATATATTCTCAAAGATGTGTGAAATGAACCCCAATTTGCAGAAGCAAATAAATTTAATTTCCCCCAGATTAAACGTGTAGTAAGTGATGTGGAGTTACACATGAACCCAGACTTGGTAGACCTGATGCCAATTGCCTCTCCTCCACACCCTCCCTAGCAGTTTTAGACCCTGATAGCTCAGGGAATAAAACTTTTTGGGCCACAATTTACAACAAGATCGGGCTATAAGATCAATGGACGGCAATTAGCAGATTCTGAAATTGGGTTTTTAAACTGGTAGGAGCTTGTTAGAAGATGAGTAAGAAAAGAGGAAACAATTATAACTGAGTTTCAAATGCCAGGGAGCAGGAGAGAAGGGTAGCCAGGTGGTTGAGAGCTAGGAGTCCCCTCTAAGCTGGGGTCACCAGAGGCCTAGGCAGCCATTAGCTGCCAGCTGGGTCAAACCTAGGGCCTTAGCCGGCTGTGGGTGAAGAGATGCTCAAAGAAAACTGTGCCTGCTCCATGTACAATTTTTTTTTTAAAGTTTTATTTAAGTAATCTCTACACCCAACACAGGGCTCGAACTGACGACCAGGAGTCAAGAGTCACATGCTTCTCCAACTGAGCCTTCCGGAGCCGCCAATATTTTTTTTTTAACCTCCATTGAAAAGTATTACCAGCTTACGTTTTTCAACACAGTCATTACTTTAGGGAGTATTAGCTACTAACTGCCTCTCTTCACCTTTCCAAAACATATCCTGGTCTCCTCTATTTTATCTGTCTCTGGCAACAAAGTCCTAACAAATGTTTCTGGAGAAAAGTCCTCTTCAGACCTATACTTTTCAGTTGGGAAAGTACTGGGAACCGTTTCTTGTTCCCCTGCTCAAATAGGGTGCAGGTAGCAAGATAGAGTGCCTAGATCTAGGGCACCCGTTTTATTCCATAGTATTAGGAGGGATGCCTTCGTATTAAAGGTGACACTGAAACAAAGAGAAGGAAGTGCGAAGTCCGCAGTAGTTAATAAGATAAAACAAGATTCCTAGAAATAAAGTGGCAGCCGCAGCAGCAGCAGCAGCTTTGGGGTCTCGCAGATGACCCTCGGGGGGTGCCCTTTCCCTCTCCCCCAGAAGCAGAAGCACTCCCCGAACCGTGACCCCCTGACAGGAGCCTACAGTCTGTGTCCCATTTGGAACTCAGGCAAGGCACTTAAACTTCTGGTTCCCAACTGGAAAAGTGATCATGTTTCTCTGATCCCATAACCTCCACACTTTGCCAAACCAGAATGCGTGGAAAGAGGGATCTGGCCCCGTAGGGTTGTGGTCCTCCACGTTTTGAATGGGTGAAAAGGAATCTTATTTTAATCACGTCTTAAGTTGCTTGGGCTGCTGTCACTGAGTTGCTTACCAACAGCTCATCCCACAGTTCTGTCTAGAAGTCCAAGTTGAAGGTGTCAACAGGGCTAGTTCTGAGAGCCAAGGGAAGATCTGTTCCAGTCCTTCTCCTCGGCTTATGGATGGCTCTCTTCCTGTGTCTTCAGCTTGTCTTCCCTGTGTGTGTGTCTGTGTCTGAATTTCCTCTTCTTATCGAGACCCCCCACCATGATACTGGAAGAGTGCCCACCCTAATGACCTCATTTTAATTACCTCTTTACAGACCCCTTCTTTGAGTCACAGTCACATTCTGAGGGTTAGGACTTGAATAATGGGGGCTTAAGAGAGGGGATACAGTTCAACCCATAACCCATCTCTGGGTTGGTTGGTTGATTTTCTGTTGTTGTTGAATTTGTGTTCTAGGTCACTTAACTGAGAGTGTGCACTATTAGGGGTAAGTTGCAGGGACAGACACCTCAGAGAATGGAATTAATGGTGCTCAGGGTTGAAAGGAACTGTCAACATGGGGAAGTGTTACTGAGCAAACGCATGGAAGCTTGCCCTGTGAAAGCCAGATGTGCAGGAGCTGCGGGGCCCGGGCTTGTGGCAGGCTCACCACCTCAGCGATCAGATTCGAAATGATGGTGATGTTACTTCCCACTCACATTCATCAGCTGACAGCTCCAGTATGAGATTCTGGGATTTTAGAGAAAAGGGGAGATTGTGAGAGCAAGCAAGTTCAGTCAATGTTACTGATTCATCAGGAAATAACCACGGCCTGACCCTCGCCCCAGCACGTTCAGGGCTCATGAATCCAGCGCCCCAGTTTGCCTTTTTTGTCATTTCTTTCTCTGCTGAATATAGATCATTCCTTTGGGCTTCCTGCAAGAGTGAGTCATGAATTCAATGGTTGAAGTCCCACCCTGATGGCTCCTGGGAGCTGTGTTGTCATGAATGTAGGATTAGAGACAGGGGGTGGATAAGGATGCAGCCATGACTGGCTTATGCGGCCATCCTGAGAGGAACTAGGTTGCCTTGACACCTGCTGGCGTCTGTTTCCTTTGATGCAAACATCAGCTTTTACATCTAACGCAACTTTAGTAAGGCTGCGTGCGTGCACAGTAGAAGCTTGGAGATTCTGTGCTTCTAGTGGAATTAGATCAACTGAATTTGGTAACCTGGGGGAATCGCTCAGATAAGCACTTACATCACTTTGATATATAAATAAAAATGAAGGAATGAACTTCAAATGTATAAGTGTATTTAATGGTTTTGAAACATTGTATCCCTGGGTAGGGATGAGATCAATGAAAAGGGGATCCCGAGTGGTCGGGAGCTAATGTAACATATATATTTTGCACATTATCTTTCCAGCTCTGTGATGTTTTGTTTAAAATCTCAGGATCTCTGGGACCTAGCGCAGTTCCTGCCACTGAGACCTTGACCTGTCCCCTTATCCTGAGAAGCATTTAGAAAGCAGAATTCTCTTTCTGATTTGCCTGTTTCACCATCTGATTTTAATTCCTTGGTCTTTTTTCATTTCGACCTGAAGCAAATTCCAGTCCCTCATTTGTTTATTTATTTTTTAAAGATTTTTATTTATTTGTCAGGGAGAGAGAGGGAGCACAAGCAGGGGGAGCTGCATTCAGAGGGAGAAGCAGGCTCCCTGCTGAGCAGGGAGCCTGATGCAGGATTCTATCCCAGGACCAGGATCATGACCTGACCTGGAGGCAGGCACTTAACCAACTGAGCCACCCAGGCATTCCCCATCCCTATTTTTAAAAGTGTATGATCAGAATTGATTGCATGCATCAGAAACTTGTTAAGAGTCAGTAGTTAATACAACTGTGACTTGTATTGTTTTCTCTGAATAGTCAAAGTGGGACTGCAAATTTAGTAATTGGCAAGTCCTTTATTTTAAATTCACATACCGCTGGCTCAGGTCATGATCTCAGGGGCCTGGGATGGAGCCCTGCATCAGGCTCTCTGCTCAGCGGGGAACCTGTTTCTCCTTCTCTCTCTGCCTGCGTCTCTGCCTACTTGTGATCTCTCTCTCTGTCAAATAAATTTTTAAAAATTCACATGCCAAAAATAAAATAAAATTCACAGGCCAAGCGCCACACACAGCACAGAGTCTGCTTGAGACTTTCCCTCTACCCCTCCACTCCCTCAGCTCTGTCAAATAAATAATCTTTATTTTTAAAGAAATTTTAAAGATTTTATTTATTTGAGAGGGAGAACACAAGGGGAGTGGAGAGGCAGAGGCAGAGGGAGAGGGAGAAGTAGACTCCCTGATGATCAGTGAGCCCAATGTGAGGCTCTGTCCCAGGACCCTGGGATCATGACCTGAGCTGAAGGCAGAGGCTTAACCTACCGAGCTACCCAGGTGCCCCTCAAACAAATAATCTTTTCAAAACAAAACAAAACAAAATTCACACGCTTTTTTCTTTTTTTTAAGAAAGCTAGTAAGAATTAACCCTCTATCTTCTGCGTACCCTGCATTTCATAAATTGAGATTTTCAAAAAGCAGGAGCAAGTTGTAAACCATTTAGATCTTTCTCATCACTGTACTCAAGGCCCTCACATGGCTTCATGAAGGGCTTCCTAGAGCACTTGGTATGTGGAATTCATTTAACACCTGCCATTCAGTCATATATAAAAGAGACTCAGGGACAGAAGCAAAGTTTAACACCAACTAGTATTAATTATCGAGTGTCTCACTGTGTGTCAGACACTGTGCCAAGCACTTTGCCCACATAACTCATAGATCCTGACGTTGCTATGAGTCACGTGTTAGTAACACTTAGGGACGAGGCACTCAGGTTTAAAGTGATTAAGGTGTTTGCCCAAGGTCCCACATCTAGCAAGACGACGTGCCCAAATTTGGGAGCAAGCCCCTCTAATCATTACACCGCAATGCTGCCTCTGGAAGGGCATGCAGATGCTTTGGCAGACACAGACAGGCGTGGCTCAAAGCAGCCTCCTCCTGGAACGCCTGAGGTCCTCAGCTCCAGACCTTGTTCCTCTGCCTTGCCCACCTCTATCAGCGTGCCCTTCCCATTGCACTTGAGCCCCGGCTTTTTCTCTGAGAGGTTCACGTGCACAATGTCCCGCGTTTCCTCCGCAGAACTCACGCTTCCCACGCACCAAAGGCTGGGCTGTGTCGGGTTTGCAATGTACTTTTTGGCACCTAAAAGGTCCCTGGCCTGATGGGAACAGAAGTGCTTTCGGGTTCAAAGCTGAAGCTGACACTCAGGCTGGGTGTGCCCACCAGGTTTCCCCCATCCTAGTGGATTTCCGTGCGACCCGGAGGACAGGGGCCCGGCCCCAGTGCGGGGGCCAAAGTTCACGCGAGCTGGGCGGACTCGGATCGTCCTAGGAAACCGGCCGGGCGGGGAGAGGATGAGGAAGAGGATGCGGATACCCACTACCATCGGAGGGTGAGGGGAGGAAAGGTGAGACTGGTCCGGGTGCCCCGGAGGCCGGGTCCTGAGCGCATTCACTCGGTCACTGAACCAACCAGGCTCTGTCCTGCGCACTGGGGATGGAGGCGCCTCCTGATCAGTGCCGCTTGCACGCTGGTAAGAGGAGTGGGGTGACCAGCGAGAGTCGCGAGGGCTCTGCACGGGGTGGAGGAGTCACTGGTGGTCTAGGAAGGCTTCCCGGAGGAGGAGTTGCGGGAGCCGCCGTTTGGAGGAGGAGGAGCTTCCCGGGGGGCAGGAGGGGAAGGTCTCCTCAAAGAGGGAACCGTCAGCCAGGCCCTGGGCACTCGGACTCCTCAGCCCGAGAAGAGGGGACGGCGCTGGGCGGGAAGGACCCCTCAGGCCCTTGAAGGCGGAGCGCCGGGGCGCGAGCAGGCGGGGGCGGTGCCAGGGCCCCTCGCGGCCGCTGATTGGGCGGCGCGCCTAACCGAGCGGCTCCGCGGGCGCCGATTGGCCGGCCAGGGCTGGGCGCCGCCGCCAGGTGATTCGGGCTGCTGGTTCCCGCGGCCACGTGGGGGGCGCGCGGGCGGGGGGCGCCGAGGGGCGGGCGGCGGAGACGCGCAGGGCGCGCCGGGGCTGCTGCGCCGGGGCTGCTGCGCGGAGCTGCGGCGGCGGGACTCAAGACGCGGCGGCCGCGGTGAGTGAGCGCGGGGGAGCGGGGCCGGGGCAGGCGGATCGCCGGGAGCGGGGCTCGGTCCCCCGGCGCGGAGGTGGGAGGAGGTCTCGGATGGGGAGGAGCATCTCGGCCGCTTCCCTCCATCACCGCCACCGCCACGGTCGCCGTCCATCACCTCCGCCGTCACCTCCCCTGTCCCTCCGCCAGCGTCCTGCCTCGCTCGCCCCTCGGGCGGTCCGGGGAGTTTCTCTGCCCCGGGCCGGGGACTGTCAGCCCAAAGCGCTGGCCGCACTCCACAGGCGCGACAATAATAACAGGACAAATGACCCACGCGGGGGAGCGCCCCACTTAATCCTGAAAACAGCACTTTCCGCTGCAAGTCGTCTGCTCGGAGAGGCCATCCTCGACCACCCTGTATTAATAGCACCCCTCCCCCATCACATATCCTCCTCACCCTACTGTTATTTTTCTCCAAATCACTTAAGCCCCGGGAAATGTTGGTTTCCAGTACCGGTCCCCCAGCCCTGCTTGGGCGCTCCCCGAGGGCTGGGACTCTCGTTTTGTTCGCCCGGCACATAGTTGGCGCATAGTTGGCACTTGGAATATTGTCAGAAGGAGCAGATAAATGTGCAACCCCAGGAGGCAGCTGCTATTACTACCCCCACTTTACAGGTGAGGAAATGGAGGCTGAGAGGACTTGCGGACCTCACAATCCGTGATGCTGATCTTGAGCTCCGGCTGCTTGGGTGGCCTAGGGCAGAGGGAGTGTGTCAGGACGGGGGTGGGTGGGTTGGGGGAGGCTCTTCTGTGAGGCTTAGTCAAAGGTAGTGGAGGTGAGGCAGCTGCCAGAGAGGCTCTGGCAGCCCCAGACCATCTGGGCAGGAGGCAGTCAGACTGAGAAAGCAGCTGTTTTGCTGATAAGATCAGCCCCCAGCACCTGAGGTGTTCGGGGCAGCTGGATAAGACTGGGACTCACCAGGCTCCCATGATGGACACCCTGCTTACTTGGGAGAGGAGTCTAAGCAGAAGGACACTGCCATGGCCTAGGGGAAAAGCTCCCAGAGACCCAGGTTTGCTTCCCAGCTCTCCCTTATGCTGTGTGACCTTGGGCAAGTGGCTTCACTCCTCTGAGCTCCCTTTTGCTAAATCCAGAGTTCAGGCTGAGTGGTCTCCCAGGATGCTATAAAGCGCCCCCCAACCCCATGACTCAACTCAGCCATGGTGCAGTGCAGTAGAGGGCTTCTATCCTTGACCCTGGAGGCAAGTTAACCCATCCAGTACCCTGTCTCTGAGCAGGACCACCTGGGAATTCTCAGAGGAGCAAAAGAAGAGCCCTGGGCTCATTCCAAAGGTGTCCTAGAAAGGTGTTGGCCCAGCCAGGTTCCTATGTAAAACCTTGGAAAAACAAGTGTGCTCCAAAGAGATAAGTGTGTGTTTATGCCCAGAATGAGTAAGCAGGTCTGTTTCTGGGGTTAGGATGAGCCTGGTGCCCTCCCTTGTTTGGGTACCCTCAAATTCAGTCCTGGGGCTGACATGCCCTGGGAGGGAGAGAGGAAGAGAGAAACTTCCAGTTTCCTGGGGGAAGGATCAGGTGACGGTGGGGGGGTGCTCCCCACCCCCACTATCTGGACCGTGGAGTGTCCCCGGGAAAGCTGCCTTTCTGTATCTGGAAGGAGGAGGCGGTTCGCAGCCCTAGACACAGCTGTCTCGGCATGTGTGAGTGTGAACGTGAGTGTGCCTGAGGGCCCGTGTGGCTCTTTGCTGTCTTACACCCTTAGTGTCTGAGGGGCTGTGTCAGCGCAGGCAGGATGGGAAATGTGCTCATCTCTCCCTCCCCCCATCCCTCCTTTATCTATTATTTCGTCTTGGCTTCTCTGTTCCCACGTCTGCTGACTGCCTTCCAGCCTCTCCTCTCTCCCTCTCTCCCTTCTGCCTCACTTGTGGGTCCAGGGGCATCCTAGCCCATACTGTGATGATGAAGACAAAAAGCAAGTTCGCTGGAAGCGCCATCTCCACGCTTGGAACAGCGGCCACATAGCCTTTGTGCCTGTTACACAACTTGGTTGCATTTAAACATCAAATGGACCAAAAAACTAAAGATAAATTTAAAAGACCATAAAATGGACAATAGGTAATGGACATGATGTGAAAAAAATGATCAGGATCAAACAGTGGAGGGTGCGAGGGCAGAAAATCAGGAAGGGAGAGGGCACAGGAAGGAGGAACCAGGACAGCGTCCACGGGACCGTGCAGCCTTTATTTCTGGCTCTTCTGGTGCAGGCCGCTCATGGAAAGTGAAGTAAGGGGTTGCTCCCAGGATGTCGTGGGTGGCTGCTGCAGCCCCCACCTGGGCTGAGCCTGGGGCTGAAGGTCTGGACAGGCAGAGAGAGGTTCCTGGGCTCTTGGCACTGAGAGTGTCTGTAGGAAGGTGGGTTGAGTACACCCGGGACACACCCATTTCCTGCCCAGCACCCTAATACCTGCTCTCTCCTGGAGGAATCCTGGCTCCCAGGTGGACCTCTCCCTCTGCCTCGCTCTCCTGGACTGGGAGGTCTTCCTGTCTTTCCGCGCAAGGAGGGCCCTGAAAGTGGTCAGACCTCACTGTCCTCCCAAACTCCCTCCTGAACAGCAGGCTTTGGGGTCCCCCCACTCTCTATGTACCTGTTAAGCGTTCCTCCAGGCCCAGCTGGGATCATGCTGGGTGCCTGCTCCTCCATTCAGTTCTAGAGTCCTGACATGATCCCAGGTTTGGGGATGCAGACATGGAGGCTCAGAGAGGTAGGGCTGTTTGCCCAAGGTCACACAGCATTTGGACTCAGATTTCTCTGATCCTAAGTGCAGTGATTGGAAGTAGTCTGGTGAGTAGCCAGGCAGGATGGGGGGGGGGGTCTGTGTTGGCCCCAGGAAGGAGTGAGGGAACTGAGTCATGGGGGACCCAGACAGAAGCCATCAGCCATTCTTTCTCAAGATGCCTTGATTCGGTGTTCACTGTACACCAGCTGCGGTCATGAGCTCTAAATGGGGAGTGAGCGCTCTCCCTGTCCTTGAAGGTGGTCTAGTAAGGGAGGTTTCCTTCTCCTCCACTAGTGGATTTGGGAAAGGGGCCCCACAAAAGACCAAAACCTGGGCTGGGTTGGGGGGCAGGGCTCCTTCAATCAGGCCGGCTGTATGAGCCAGGGCCTGTGTAGCATGTCACTAGCCTCAGGAGCTCAGGCCACAGAGCTCATGGGCCACTCCCATAGGTCACAGAGCTCCTGGCCTAGAGCCTTCTGTGTCTCCCCACTGCCCACAGGGCACAGCCTCAGTTGCCTTGGGAAGTAACATTAAAGGTTGATCCCAGTCTGGCTCTGGCCCACTCTTCTGGTAAGGTCTAGCCAAGGGGTCAGCTGCTTTCTTCCCCGTGCCTCTGCACAGTGGCTGCTGTCACAGGGTGCTACCTTCCTAGGCGTTCCCCCTTCCCTGGCACTTTATACAGGCTGGTTCCATGGCCCTCGCCCCTGCTTCCATCCTGGGGCAGGCCCAGGCCAGAGCACGGAGGTGGCTTGCCTTACCCCTACCTTCAGCTCTTCCCCCGGAGCTCTCCCCTCCGAGAGGCCTTCCTTGCTGCAGCAACGCCGCCCCCCCGCCCCCCGCCTGCATTTCCCGGCCTCCTCTCTCTTCTCTCACCATCTAGCATGTTCCGTATCTTACTGATTGAACTGTTCAGGGTCTCTCTTCCACACAAGCCTGTTGGCTCCCCGAGGGCAGGAGGGAGTCTGTCGTTTTATTCTGGGCTGTGTATTCCCTGTGTTCCCAGTGCCCTGGACATTGTCCGGCCAACAGCAAGGGCTCGGGAAGGATTTGCAGGGTAGAGGAGCTCCCAGGCCTCTGAGGGGGAGCGGTGCGGCTCGAGTTCCCAGGAGTCATCCTTTCTCCCCTGCTCTTCGCAGCCTTTTCTCCCGTGGAGCTGGAAGCTGGGGACCCTGGGGGCCATGCAGAGGGCCGGGGCAGGGGGCCGGAGGGCCTCTGACTGCGGCCCTGCCCCTCACCGGCCCAGGTGCATCACCAAGTTCGCCCAGGTGGGTGGGGCCGGAGCTGAGCGCAGGTCCTGGGGGCTGGGGAGGAGCTATGCCTGTCTTGCCCAGGGGACCCAGACTCTAGAATTCGTGTGGGCACAGATGAGGAGATGGGGCCTCAGAGGGGCAGAGAGGCTGGACCAAGGCCACCTGCTGGGAAGGCAGCAGGGCCTGCTAGACTCCGAGTCCAGTGCTCTGTCCCTGTCCCCAGCTTACCTGGCAGAGCAGGGTGTGTTTGGTGGAGGGGCCGGGGGGGGGCGCGGGGAGAGTCTGGAGGATGGGATCAGGAGCCATGGTCCTGACTGCTTGGCCTCACCACGCCCCCAAGCAGTACGTGGGCTCCTTCCCCGTGGACGACCTGGACACCCAGGACAGCGTGTGGCTCGTGCAGCAACAGCTGTGGGCACTGAAGGTAGGGAGCCGGGACGGGCACGTGCCTGTCCCCGACCCTGTCCCTAGCAGGGATCACAACCTGGGAGGGCCAGGCTGGAATGGCCCCTGCGGCCATCTCACCCAACCCCCCAATCATAGAGATGGGGCAGGGGAGGCCCAGGGAGGGGCAAGACCAAAATCATTCTGAGAAGTGGGCCCAGAGATGACCACACCCAGGCTCCTGAAGCCGTGTCCCTTAAACCCCGGGACCGCTTCCCTTGGGCAGTTGTGACCTGCCTCCCACGGGCGGAGGCCGCAGTGGAGATGGGGGGGATGGTCATAACATGGCCCGCTAAGACACTGGCTGGGGGGCAGTCTGCCAGGCCCCATCTGCACTTCCTGGGGAGTCCACTCTCCAGGGCCCAGTCCCTTGGCAGCCGGGGAGGAGTTGACTGAGCAGCCTGGTGGGCCTGGTCCTGAGGCAGGGCAGGGCCTGGAAGGTAACGCCCGCCCCTGACCAACTCTCTCCCACCTAGGATTGTCCCCGACGCCGGGCTGTCATCCTGAAATTCAGCCTACAGGGCCTCAAGATCTACAGCGGGGAGGGCGAGGTAGGAGCCTGTGGGGGTGCCAGTGAGGACTGGATGGGAATGGTGTCCTCCTTCCTCAGAAAGCCCCCAGCCCCGCACCACCCCTTGTGTGTCCCTGTCTCCCCAGCCTGCTCTGGGCCTTTGAACGTCCCTGGCAAAGGTTTCTCACCCCCGGCCCCGCCCTCCGAAAGCTGCAGGTGCTACCTCCTGGCCCGAGTGTCAGGATGGTCAGCTCTCTGCAGGCTGCGGGCCTCTGGGTGGGTCTGCCCGAGGTTGGCCTGGGGCCAGACTCAGGCCGGATGCCGGTCGGGAGCGCCTGCTTGATCGCCGGTCCTTCTCGTCCTGGGCCAAGCCAGTGTTTGTTGAACACTAACCTTGTGTCGGACAGTGTACCCCACAACCCCGGGGCCGGTCTCCTGAGACGGGTGCGAACCGTGTCCCAGAGCTGTGCGTCATGCAGGTCCTGGGCACTTGCGCGAGATCTCACCGGCCCCCACCCGCAACCCCATCAGAGGGGGCGCTGTCCCCACTTAGTAAGTGTCACGCGGGCTCAGAGGGCTGTGCTTACCTGATCAAGTCACCCAGAGGGTGGCAGTCTCGGACTCCAGACACCAGATGCGCACTCCAGGGCCCCTGGCCACTGCCTCTTTCCGTGCCTCCGCAGGCAGTGATCGCTTTGCCACTCGGATCCGTAGCATGGGGAGTGCGGTCGGGGGCGGGTGGGGGGGACAATCCCAGCCATCAGGTTGGCAGTGGGGAGCACAGGACTGGGCTGGGAGGCCACCTGAAGGCTGAGGGTTCCCATCTGAAGCAGGGTTTGGGCAGGCCTGGGAGCAGGGAAGAGTTCTTCCCCCAGGAGCTGGGGGGGGGGGAGGGTGGGTTAAGCTGGGCTCCGAGGCCAGAGAGCAGGCCCCGGAGGCCAGCCAGCAGGCGTGTGGGACCCACAGGGCGGGCACCCCCTGGGCCAGCAGCTGGAGGCCACGTGGAGCTGACGGAGCCCGTCCCGCCCGCTCCTCCCCAGGTGCTCCTGATGGCTCACGCCCTGCGGCGCATCCTTTACTCCACCTGGTGCCCGGCTGACTGCCAGTTCGCCTTCATGTCCCGAAACCCCCAGAGCCCGGCCAGCAAGCTCTTCTGCCACCTCTTCGTGGGCAACCAGCCTGGAGAGGTACCTGGGGCCTGGGGCAGGGGAGCCACCACCAAGGCTGGCTTTGGGGATGTGCCGTGCATCAGCATGGGCTCCAGACCCCTAGGCCTCGGGGGGCTCAGCTAAGCTGGCCGGAGTCCCCTCCAGGCAGCCACTCCTTCCCGCACCGGCTCCTTCTGTGTCTCTGCCCACTGAGGACTCCACAAGAGCAGGTTAGTGACCTCAGCATTCCCCGGGGCCTGGACACGGGGATCAGGCCATGTGCTTAGAAGTTGGATGGTCACTCTGCCAGGCCTTTACTCATGCTGTCTCTTAGCCTGGAATTCCCTTCCCCTTCTGGCAAATTCCAGCTTGCCCTTCAAGGCCAGGCTATGTGTCTCGGAAGCCTACCTTGAGTCCTCCGGACCACTCTTCCTTCTGAGGTCTCGGAACATGAACCACACTCTGTCATTGGTCTGTCCCTAATCACAGACAATGGAATTCTTTGAGAGTAGAAACTGGGGCCAGGTCTTGAACTGTTCTGGTGTGTGGCCCTGTGGGGCTAGTGGGTGGGTGGGTAGATCCCAGAAGCCAAAGCCAGCACAGCCACCATGAACAGCAGAGACTTGGCAGATGACTATGTGGACAGCAGGGACTGGGCTTGGTGCCAGCCAGCAACATTTGTCCTCAGCCCTGTAGCTCAAGCTCTTGTGCGGGCTCCTGGAAGGACAGGGGGCTGAGACACTGCCCTTGACCTTCCGGAGCTCACAGCTCCAACATTTTGGGGCTGGGTAATGTATGTGGGGGGGGGGTAGACAGTACTGGCCCCAGAGCGGTAGGCTTATGCTGGGGGCTCTCTGTGCTCTACTTCACGAAAGGAGCACAGGAAATATGGGGGAGTCCTCCATCTATCTGCCCAGAATCACATAGTAGCCCCTAAGTGACAGAGCTGGGACTGGAGCCCAGGCTGTGGGATTGGAGGGCCCGGGCTCATAGCTGATCCTCTAAAAGGGAATGGACATGGGGTGGGGTAGTCAAGCTAGGGGCGGGAGAGCATTTAGCCTGTGTATTCCCAGCTCCAAGCATGATGTCTGGAACAAAGCGGGCTCAGGATCTGTTCAATGAACAAAGAAAGCTGCTGGGGGGACTGCGTGGTGGTGAAGTTTTGAGGGGTGAGTGGGAGTTTTCCCAGGAAGAATGGGGCAGAGGATCCCAAGCCGAGGGCTGCATGTGCTAATAGCTAATAGCGAGTGGGTTGCTGTCTAAGGAGTCCCCCAGGCAGCCCGTCCCACCTGAGCCAGCCTCTTCCTCCTCCCCAGGTCCAGATTCTGCACCTGCTGCTCTGCCGCTCCTTCCAGCTCGCTTACCTCTTGCAGCACCCCGAGCAGCGCGCACAGCCTGAGCCCGGCCTGGGGTCTGCAGGGGACATAGCCCCGAAGCAGCTGTCCAGCCCTGGGGGCCCCCCTGGCCTAGTACGGGAGCCCTTCGGTCGTGATCAGCTCTCACAGAATGTGCACGCACTGGTCTCCTTCCGGCGGCTGCCAGCAGAGGGGCCTGTGGGCAGTGGGGTAGGCAGCACCCCAGTGGCGGCGTGGGCAGTGGACGAGGGAATTGGGCGAGGGTTTGGGGGTGATGGGAGGGGAACGCAGCACAGCAGCCGGAAGGGGCTCTGCCTGACTGGGCAGGGGCCTGAGTCGGCCTGCCTCTGTGAGCCCCTCTTGGTGCCTTAGAAGGAGCTGCTGGAGTCCGAAGGCCGAGGCGGGGCCCGCCATGCGCGCCTGGGGAATCCTTACTGCTCGCCCACGCTGGTGCGCAAGAAGGCCATTCGCAGCAAGGTGATCCGCTCTGGGGCCTACCGCGGCTGCACCTACGAGACGCAGCTGCAGCTGTCCGCTCGGGAGGCCTGTGAGTCCCCGGGGCTCGCCTGCCGCGTGGGTGCGGGGGCGCAGGCCCGGGTGCGTCCTTGGGAATCAGAGGGCTGGGCCTGTGTGTGCCAGTGTGCACATGAGTGTGCAGCCAGGTGTGCACGCCTGGGGGCTTGCG
>ML109067.1:61444-74381 GCA_003697995.1 Taxidea taxus jeffersonii
CTTGCGCAGGGGATGGGACAGCTGTGGGTGTGCTCAGCTGGTGAGCGCGTGGGTGGACCTGTCTCTGCGCGCGGGAGACTTGGTGAGGAGACGAGCATGGCAGGGCTGGGGTCGGTAGCTGTGGGGCGGCCTCTCTCCCTCTGACCCCTGGGTGGTCTCCACAGTTCCTGCCGCGTGGGAGGCGTGGCCCCGGGGGCCTGGTGGGCCCTCGTGTCTGGTGGAGAGCGAGGGGAGCCTAACAGAGAACATCTGGGCCTTTGCTGGTATCTCCAGGTAGGGGCGGGGGGGGGGGGGGGGGGGGGGGGGGCGCTGGCCCGGCTGGTGCGCAGCCCCTTGGGGTGGGCAGAGGAATGGACTGTGGGCTGCCCCGGGGCCCTGAGGTGTGCCACCTTCCTGGACTGGGGTAGAGCCATCCTGGCCTTGGTGGGCCCTGGGGCCAGGGGCTTCCCCCGCTGGGCCTGTTTTCTCAAATGTGAAATGGGGATAACCACTTGCCTGTGGAGAGGATCAAATGGGGTCACTCAGGGAAAGCTCTCAGCACCTCGCCTGTCACAGGGCAGCTGCTTCCTAACTGCCGGCTCTTCAAAACTCTCCAGGGTGGGTCTTGCAGCGGTCAGCAGTCAAGGGCCCCTTAACGCCTCTTAGGAAGGAAGCGTCCGTTGGCAGAGGGCCTGCTCTGGGTCAGGTTATGCCTTCAGCCCCGGGGAGCGACGTGAGGCCCGAGTCCTGCCCTCAGCCTCTCCCCGCTGCCCTGCCAGGCCCAGCGCCCTCGCCCTGCTGCGGAGAGACGTGCTTGGGGCCTTCCTGCTGTGGCCCGAGCCCGGCACCAGTGGCCAGTGGTGCTTATCGGTGCGGACACAGTGCGGTGTGGTCCCCCACCAGGTCTTCCGGAACCACTTGGGCCGCTACTGCGTGGAGGTGAGCAAGCAAGCAGCCTGCTCCGCCCTTGCCCCTTGGCCCGGCCCCGGCCCCGCCCCCCACGAGCCCTGCCCCCGCAAGCCCCGCCCTTTATAACCTGAGTTGGGGGGGGCCCACGTGCCTCGTCATGGTACCTCATTGGCTCTCTCTGGCCACACCCCTAAGTTAACTAACTCTCCATCTAGTTTGTCATTGGCCCAGCTGGTCCCAACTTTGGGACTCCAGAAGGGCCTTTTTTTGTTTTTTTAAAGATTTTATTTGATTATTTGATAGAGACAGAGCAAGCATAAGCAAGGGGATCAACAGAGGGAGAGGAAGAAGGAGGCACCCCATTGAGCAGGGAGCAGTGTGGGCTTGATCCCAGGACACTGAGATCATGATCTGAGCCAGAGGCAGACCCTTAACCGTGGGAGCCACCCAGGTGCCCTCAGAGTCTTGGGCCCGGGTCATGCCCCCCATTTCTATAGGAATTTCGGCTCTTAAAAGTGGCTTTCCCATGCCCTAGCCCGTCTTTTAGCGGAGCTGGAAACTGACTCAGAGAGGGCAGACACTGGCCTAACCTCACCCAGCCCCTGGGCTTCTAGTCTGGAGTCTTGGCCTGACCACAGGTTTCCAGGGGCTGGATGTGCGTACTTGTTACAAGATGAATGGCTCAGTCCCGTGGAGGCTGGCAAGAGAGAAAGAGAGGAGACAGTGTCTGGCTCTGCCTTAGGCAAGACGGTGACCTCTCTGAGGTCGAATTTCCTCCCTCCTGAAGTGGGGCAGGATCCCTTGTGAGGGGGTGGGGAGTGCCCAAAGCAGAGCTGTGGGGGAAGGGAAGCTGCAGCTTCAGCCCTTTCTGCCCTAGCACCTGCCGGCCGAGTTTGCCAGCCTGGAGGCCCTGCTGGAGCACCACGCTGGGACGGAGCGCAGCCTCTTCTGCTCCCTTGATATGGGCCGTCTGAACCCCAGCTACGAAGAGCAGGACTGCGGGTCCGCCGGTAGACCCCCCCGGACACTGCGGCCCCTTGGCCATGCTAAGTCCGAGGCAGAGCTGCAGGGCCTGGGCTAGGAGGCGAACCCCCGGCCCTACCTCACCCCGGCTCCTGGGCCTCACCAGGCCGCCCTGCCCTTCTGCTGCCCTGCTGGTCACCAGTTCCATCCGCTGACTCTGCCCCTTGGACCAGTCTTCCATCACGTCACCGCCTGTGGTAGGGGGGAGCGCTGACACTGGGGATCGCTGGTGGCTTCTCACGAGACATGTGGCCTGTGGAGATTGTAGGCGGGGCAGGCGGAGCTCCAGGCTTTCCATTCACCTGCTGGGCGACTTCGGATGCTTGTCTCTGGGCTTCACTTTACTCCTGGGGGGGGTGCTTTCTGAGGGGGCAGGAAGGTTTGCTCATGAGGCATGTGTCCTCTCCCAAAGAGGCCAGCCCTCGGGGCCCTGACCAGGAGTCTCCCGACAGTACCTGACTGAGGTAGCCAGGCACATGACCGGGGGTGACTGGGGAGGCTGGAGTGAGTCCTCACTGTGGGCGGAGACCCAGGAGTGAGCCACCCTCTCCAGGAGAGAAACGGAGAGCACTCGGGGGAGCTGACAGGCCTGGTGGCTGGGCCCAGCTGCAGCCAGGCCGGCAGAGCACAGCCTGGGTCTCACAGCATCTGACAGCGAGGGAGTCTTCCACTGAATTCTGTGAATTCCATTCTTAGGGATGAAGCTTAGGAGGGCGCAGAAGGGCAGGATGGACGAAGAGCCGCGCCCCCCACACGCCCGCACACCTTGGACACCAGTCTCTAGAAGGGATGTGAGCCAACAGCGCAGAGAAACTCTGTGCTGCTTAGAAAGGCTGGTTTGTCTCCAGTCAAATCCACAGGGTTGTGATTCCCGCCCCCACGCCCCCGAGGACCACCGAGACATACACCCCTACACCCCTACACACACACATACACACACACACACACACACACACACACACACTCATTTTCTTTGTGCATTTGACCAGGAGGGGCCCGCAGCGAGCCACAGGTGTGCAGGGCGACCAGGGTCCTATTCAGCTCATCCTGCAGGCCAGTCTGGGTTTGGGGGTTGCCTGGGACGCCACCTGATTCTGGCCCACACCCCATGACGGGGCGCTGGCCATGGTTGTCAGGGGCCACCTCACCGGGCCTGCCACACTGGGGATGGGCTCAGAGCGGAACCATCCAAAGTTTGGAACTGATGTGGGTCCTGCCAGAGGGGCCTGGGCCTGGCGGAGTGGGTGGGGTAACAGGGAGATGACTCTGGCCTAAGGTAGTGGCCCTGCAGTGAGTGACAGATCCAGGTACCCAGCGCCTTTACGACAAGTAAGCTCGAAAGACGGATACAAAAACCGAATTACTTAGGGAACAGGTTCACTTTGGAGGAACTTCGATTCCTGAGGCAGAGGCCGAGTCACGAATCTGGGGGCTGCCCTCTCCCACATCTGGGAGTGGGATGTGACTGTTCTGTGCCTTGAAAATGACAATTTCTGACTCCTGGGAGGAAGAGGGCGGCCCTGATGGGAGAGAAAGAAGGGAGGCTCCTCAGGAGGTCAGGCCTTGGCTTCGCAGCTGACAACCTCCTGCCCAGGGAATGGACTGGGCTGGGGACCATGTCACTCTCATCACAGGGGATAGCAGGGGTAGGACGTGCCTGTCCTTTGGGGGTTCTTCTCACTGGAACCACAGCACTGAGTTTACAGTGAATGGGAGGGGGAACTGTGACTCAGTTTACAGCCATCTCCACCAGAACCCATGGTCCCTCGTGGGAGGCCTGGTCTCACATTTCCCTGGCAAAGAGGGGTTTGCTGATACGGGGTGTCCTGGGGTACTGGAATTACAGCACCGGAGACACCCTTTTAAGACCTGGCGACTGGCCTGGCCTGAGGCCAAAGCCTACTTCTGTGAGAGATGGGTATTGTTGAGCATATCCTCCATGTGGACAAGGTACCAAGAATGTTCTCAAAGCACTTTAACATTCCTTCACACAGTATTCATCACATGGTATGCATAGGGCAAGGGTTTTGACCCACGTGTGCAGATGCTTCAATGTCTTAACCGTAGATCAGTTTTCTCTTTGTTCCAACTGGCACCATCTGGGTAACCAGCTCTCCTTACTGTGTGCACTCGAAACAAATAAAATGCATTTCTTCGGATTGTCTAGTACAGACTTTTCATTTGAAAGTCAAGGTCTTGTCCAGTTTGCCTATCTTGGTTTGCCAACCATAACTTTAGTTGGTGCTGGATGGCGAACCAGAGGGATCCTGCCCTCAGGGGCTCAGGATGTCCTGAAGGAATAGCATAGGTAGATTAATTCAAATACTGTCTCTTCGGTTAAAATCTTCAGTGGGTACTTCCTGCAGGGAAATGACAGCTGCCATTCTGGCTGGAGGGACTTGGGCTGAGCGGAGGGGGGGGGGGGGATTCTGGCCTCGTAACCTCTCTGGCCAAAAGACTTTGGTTATCACAAATGGTTTTGTTTTGTTTTTTAACATTTGTCTTAGAAAAAATGAGGGCAGCATTAGAAGGAAGATTTGCGGGGCGCCTCGGTGGCTCAGTGGGTTAAAGCCTCTGCCTTCGGCTCGGGTCATGATCTCAGGGTCCTGGAATGGAGCCCCGCATCGCATCGGGCTCTCTGCTCGGCAGGGAGCCTGCTTCCCCTCTCTCTCTCTGACTGCCTCTCTGCCTACTTGTGCTGTCTATCAGATAAATAAATAAAATTTTAAAAAAGGGAGATTTGCTCTGTCGGAGGCAGCAGCCCTCCCCTGAGTCAGTAGAGGGGTGTGGATAAAAAGCAGCAAGGTCCCTGTCGCCTTTCTCAGTAGGCCTCTAACTACCGCGTGAAGCCCTGCCTCCTGCATCTCTCCCCGTCCCAGCTGGGCCACCTCGGGCAAACTGCTTATCCTCTCTGAACTGGGCAGTGGGGATTAGAGGAGAGAGCTGACGCTCCAGCGAACAGCTAGGCTCCTGCGCCACTCTCCCAGGGGCTGGGAGCCCAGAACGCGCGGACCCCCCTCCCACCCCCGGGAGCCGCACGCTGTGACGCCACAGGCGTTGCCGGGCAACCGCGAACGCCGCGGCGGCGCGCGTGCCCGCGGGCGGCTGGGGCTGCTCCCGGGCTCCGGTCCTGCGGCGGCGCCTGCAGCGCGCATCCCCCACTGCCTCCTCCCCGGGCCGGGCCTCAGGGACGGGCGTGCCCGGGCGCAGGAGGAGGCGGCGGTCCCGTCTCCGGTCCTGCGACCCCACCGCCGCGCCCCTCCTCTTCTCGCGGCGCTCCGCGGGGAGTCCCGGCCCCCGGCGGCGGGCGCGGCCCCGCCCCCGCCGCGAGGCCCCGCCCCCCGCGCCCGGCGCTGGCCCCGCCCCCTGACCCCGGCGGTCCTGAGTTCGGGCCGCGCCGCCCACGTCGGGCCGCGCCCGGGGGACCCCCGCCGAGGCGCCATGGCCTCGGAGTCGGTGAAGGTGGTGGTGCGCTGCCGCCCCATGAACCAGCGGGAGCGGGAGCTGAACTGCCAGCCCGTGGTGACGGTGGACTCCGCACGCGGCCAGTGCTTCATCCAGAACCCGGGCGCCGCCGACGAGCCGCCCAAGCAGTTCACCTTCGACGGCGCCTACTACATGGACCACTTCACCGAGCAGATCTACAACGAGATCGCCTACCCGCTGGTGGAGGTGAGGGCGCCCGGGAGGCCGCCGCCCAGGGGGCCTGAAGGGACAGCGCTGTCCCCGAGCTGGGCGGGAGGAAGTAGGTGGACACCAGCAGGTTGCGCTGAAGTCTTTTGTCTAGGTAGGAGACAGCTGGAACCCACCTACAAGGTCCAGGTTCCGGTGTCCGCTGTCTGCAGGGCCAGAGCTGGCCCTCGCCCCCACCCCTTGCAGCCCCCTGCCCACAAGAGCTCCAGCCTCCGAGACTGCCCGCCCTCCACCATCAGCTGAGGACCTGAGGACTTCTCTAAACGCTCAAGCCACTTCCCCCAACGTCCTCCTCCTCTTGCCCAGCTGTGGCCTCTGCTTTCTCCCCTCAGCATCCAGAATCCTCTCTCATCCTCCCTCCTACAAAGATCTCTGCTTCCCTCCTTTTTGCCTTTGCCTGGGAGGAATGAAACCGTTTACCTTTGGTCTAACCCATCATCATCTTCCTCTCAGCGGTTGAGGAACAAAGAGGCACACCAGTTTGTCACCCTTCATAGGGCTTTTGCTTTCCGGAGCACTCACACTAGGTCGCTTGCACATTTCACAGATGGGGAGACTGAGGCCCAGAAGAGGGAAACTTGCCCAAGCTTCCAGCAGAGGAGTGGCTGTAGCTACACCTCATGTCTTCTGGCCATGGGCTCTTCCCGAGGCATCTCCCCAGCCGTTCAGCGAGTCATTAGTTAAGTGAGATGTCACAGGTTGTCCCAAGGAAAAAGGAAAACTTTGGGAAATAGTGTGTACACCCTCCCTCTCTTGAAGCTTCCCAAGGCATATTCAGATACCTGAGGCTCTGGAGAATCCTGCAGTGAAGAAACTGATTTCACTGCCTAAGCCCAGTGTTTCCAAAATGTGTGTTAGAACCTTTGTTTTCGCTGGCAGGCCAATTAAATCCTTCAGAGCACCTCCTTCGACTGCCCATTTCTCTACCAAGGCTCAAAGCCCTCCCTTGAGAGCATTGAAGTGTTCTGAAGCCCAGAACTCCCCAGTGGTCAGGGCCCTATGGAAATGATGCCCGGGAGACGAGGGCAGCTCTCCCTAGGTTGTGGTCCCAGACACTGGGGATGGCCAGGCTGTCCTGCTGTTGCACTCCCAGGCTGGAAGGGACCTGAGGGGTTGTGTCTGGTGTACCCCCCTCTCCCCACTGGGTCCTTGAATGTCCACCCAGTGGCAGAAGTTCACTCTTCGCAAAGCAGCCCCTTTCCCCCTTGCTTCTTGGCTCCTAGAAGACTGTTCTGCATGGTGAGTCAGAGTCAGTGTCCCTGAAGATTTTAGCCACCTGTCCTGGCTCTGTCCCTGAGGCTCTACAGACCTCCTCTGCTCCCTTTTCCAGGGTTGGCCCCTTAGAGATTTAAAGGTTCCAAGACTGAGTCCTCCTTGGCCTTGCTCGTGGGTCCCTGCCTCATCCTGGAAGTATTCCCCTGAGCACTTCCTCAGGAAACTCCAGGGTCCTCAGGAAACTGCAGCCCCAGGTAGGAGACACTAAGGACCCAGTGTTTCTATCACATCTCCCCTCTGGCTCTCCCTCTTCTCCTGAACTTCTTCCCACTTCTTGGGATTCCCTGCCAGACACCTGCCTCTGGACATCCCCCAGGGCCTTGAATTCAACATGACAGAAGCTCATTTTCATTCATTCACCCATTCAGCTAAAAAGTAGCAGCTCCACATCAGGCCAGTCCTCGGCTTGGGCAGCACAGCCCTGAAGGAAGCATGGCCTCTGCCCTCGGTGAGCTCATGGTCATGGGGAGGAGCAGCTAAGCTATACACCAATTCCAGCCCCTGCCCACAATCCAGGGTTGTAATACTACAATCCAAGGTGATGAAGCGGAGATGAAGCCTGGGGCAGGTTGACAACTAGAGAACCTGGGCTTGGAGGGTGTAGGAAGGGAGGGGAAGGCTGGGAGGGCTTCCTGAAAGTGGTGAGGTTTAAGTTGATACTGAAGAATGAGAGGGGTAAGCCAGATAGGAAGGTGGAGGCAGGGGCCTTCCAAGTGGAGGCCTGCATTTGACTCTGGGGACAAGTATAGAGCTGGAGTCCTCATTCTTGGTAGGGAAACTGAGGTCTGGAGTATCACAGAATGAGTTAGGGGTGGTTTTGATACCCAGCACAGTGTCTGGTCCTGTGCTCCATCCTGCTGCCTCCTATTAAATGAGCAGCACGCAGAGCACAGCTCAGGTGACTGAGCCAGGAGCAGCTGTGCCATTAGGGCCGGGGGCTGTGGGTCTGCCCGGCGGGGCTCTGAGCCCGCTTCAGGCTCTCCTGGGGCTTCTGCCACCTCCATGGGGCCTCCCTTCCAGGCCCTTGACTTTGAGTCCCTATTGCACAAAGCCCCCAGCTCTTCTGACTGCCCTTTCCTGCCCTTTTCTTTCCTACTTCTCCAGGCCTCAAATCCAGTCCCTATCCCTGATCTTCTCTGTCCCTGGGTGATCTCTTTGGCTTTCCTGGGTGCTGCCCACCCTAAACCCCCCACTTCCGCCTCCTCACCCCATTCTCACCTGAGCTCCTCACCTCCGCACCTGGCCTTTCACCTGGTCGACAGTCTCTTTCCCAGCCAGTGACTTTGCCATCTGCCCCTTCTCCTGGCTTCACACCCATGGCCTTGGAGTTGCCCCTGATGAGCCGTCCCCAGCCCACCCACGTACCCAGGTACCATGACTTCTACCAAGCCCAGACATCAGTGCAGTAGAAGCCATGGGATTTGGTCCCCATATGGGACATTCAGTGGTGTGCTTGGGAAGGGGCAGAAGGGGGACATGAGGCAATTTAGGACAGATGCTCTTAAAAAAAATTTTTTTAAGGTTTATTTCAGAGAGAGAGGAAGAGAGAGAGAGAGAGAGAAAAGCCAAGTGGAGAGAGGGGCAAAGGGAGAGGGAGAGAAGCAGGCTCAATCCCCAGTCCCTGAGATCATGACCTGAGCTGAAATCAGGAGTCAGACGTTTGACCAGCTGACCCAGGTGCCCCTGGACAGATGCTTTTAATTTCAGTTGCAATAGTTACACGTTTAATGTAAAGGAAGATAAGTAGTCAGCACATCCAGCCTGTAATGCAGTTTCGTGGGAATTACTGCCAACGGTGACGGCGAGTTAAAAAGAGAGTCCGTTAGCCATTGATTTCCTGCAGGTCTGCTGGTTGGTACGAGAGCAGGGAGATGTGTGGACCCTGGGGTGGAGAAACGAGGGGCCCACAGTTAGGACCTGTTCCGCGGGTTCCGCGGGCAAGCTTGTCCCTTGCAGCTCTGGAGGCATCACTTGATGGGTGAAAACTTTTTGAAATCCTATGTTTTGCCTTAAAAGTGCACGTAAAATTGTTTTCTACCTCGCTGCAGAACGGTATGCTGTTCTGTAGAACTTTCTGCAGCGGTGGAAATGCTCCGTATTGAGCTGCCGCTGGCCTTCGACGGCAGGTGAGTGCTTGAACAGAGGCTAGTGCTACTGAAGGACTGAATTTTAATTTTGTTTAAAGTCAAGTTAAATTTAAATAACTACACGTGGCTAGTGGCCGCCACAGTGAAGAGCCCAGCTCTGGAGCAAGGATTTCCAGTACAGATGTAATGTGAGCCACATGCTTAACTTAAATATTCTAGTAACCACGTTTTATTTTATTAAGATATTTGTTGTTTTATCTATATGATTTGTGAGAGGTGTGACTTTTTAATTTTTAATTTAATTAAAAATTTTTTAATTTTGATTTTTTTATTTTTTAAAGATTTTGTTTATTTACTTGAGAGCAAGAGAGTGAGAGCACAAGCAGAGGGAGAGGGAGAAGTAGGCTTCCTGCTTAGCAGGGACCCCGATGCGGGGCTCGATCCCAGGACCCCTTTTGACTTGAGCCTAAACCAAGAGTCCCACGCTCAACCAACTGAGCATTTTAAAAAGGGAAAGGAGGGACGCCTGGGTGGCTCAGTTGGTTAAGCGGCTGCCTTCGGCTCAGGTCATGATCCCAGCGTCCTGGGATCGAGTCCCACATCGGGCTCCTTGCTTGGCAGGGAGCCTGCTTCTCCCTCTGCCTCTGCCTGCCTCTCTGTCTCCCTGTGCTCGCTCCTGCGCTCTCTCTCTGTCTGACAAAATAAATAAATAAATAATCTTAAAAAAAAATAAATAAAAAGGGAAAGGAATTGCAGTGAAATCATCAATAATAAAACAGTCTATTTAACCCAGTATACCCAAAATTTTATTTCAAGAAAATGCGCTGATAAATATTGTCATCATACAGTGACAGTGGGATATTTCCCATTCTTCATGCAGTCTTTGAACTCAGCCGTGTTTGACACTGTAGCATGTTTCCATGCAGATGCTCAAGTGTCAAACAGTTAAAATGAAATGAAACAAAAAATAAAGTGATGCTTAATGGAAAAACATTTCCTACTGCTTCAGTTAAATGTAAATGAACTAAATCAAATCATAGAAATTCAGTTTCTCAGTCCCACTGGGCCCATTTCTAGCATGGCTGCTGGCTACCCTTCCCGCCAGTGAAGCCATCTCTGTTTTCGTGTAGAACACCTTCTCCCGGTTTGGGTGACGCGGATACTCTGGGCCCAGCACCGTGTTGATCCCGGGGCTGCAGGTGTCCCCGGCTCTGAGGAGTCCAGCAGGTGACTGGTCTGCCCTGCACGACCCCCACCCCTGCAGGGGGCTGTCCCTTCATGCAGCCCCCCTCCCCCTGATGAGGTGCAGGAACCCACACAGCATTCAGGGCTTCCCTGGACAAAGCAGAGGTGCTTGTCCAGCTCTGCCCATAAAAATGAGGCCTAGGCCTCCGAGAAGCTGTGAATCGTGACTTGGGGTCTCTTCCAGCAGCAGTCCCTGGGGATCCCAGGCCCCACGGTGGTCCACAGGATGGGTCTTTGCAGTGTCGCTGGGCGAAGATGCCAGGTGGGCCCTCGGGGCCTAGGAGCAGCTGTCCTGTGTTGACACAAGCTTCCCCCTCCCCCATGCTGAGTTCTAGAATCGATGAGCTCATGAGCTCTGCGAGGGCAGGGACTGGGGTTGCGCCTTGTTCATCACTGTGGCCCCAGCTAGAGCGTGGTGCCCGCGCCTACAGAATGAATAAATGTGTCCGTGAATGAAGACCGACTTCAGTGCTGCTCTGGCTTCCTTCCTGTCTTCCCTCCTCTCCTCCCGCTCCACCTGCCCTCAGCCTCTGCCCGCTCTGCACTCCCATCAGCCCGGAAGGCCATCCTCTTCCTGAACCCTGAGCCACCTTGCGGCTCCCCCTCTTCTGTCTGGAGGCTCTGTGATGCCCTCCTTGCCCTCCCTCTCCTTGCCCGCTCCCCGGACACCTCTGCTTGCCCAGTATGAGGGTCACTTGCATGTGTCAGGCTCCCTACCCCGAGGTGAGCTCCTTGAGGGCAGAGCAGGGCTCACTTGTCTCTGCACTGCCTGCCGGCCGGGTGCCATCATGAGACCCGAGGAGGGGCCCCAAGTCCCACTGGGCCCGGCCAGCTGAGCACCAGGCTTGTGGTCCCCCCACGCAGGGTGTCACCGAGGGCTACAATGGCACCATCTTCGCCTACGGTCAGACGGGCAGCGGGAAGTCCTTCACCATGCAGGGCCTGCCGGACCCACCTTCCCAGAGAGGCGTCATCCCCAGGGCCTTCGAGCACGTTTTCGAGAGTGTCCAGGTAGGGGCCTCGCGGTGGGAAGGGGCAGGGCTGGCGCTCAGGGCCTAGGGGCTCCCAACACGTTCTGGCAAGGGGTCCTGGAGCACCGGTGCCCCGAAGCTCTGAGCACATCAGAGACTGCCGTGACCTCTGCCATGACCAGAGGCAGGCTCCGGTTTCTGAAAGGGGGATGGGAGAAGAACATCACACTGAGAAAATTCCGCCTCCCAGTTCCGTGTTTTTCTCCTGCCATTTTTGGACTTTAATGTTTTACTTGCTGTCCCACGTGGACCCGATGACCCAGAGCGCCGGCCCGAGAAGGGATTATAGCAATTAATGAAGCAGTTGCTACTCACCAAGCCTAGTGTGAAGCTCTTTGCATTATGATCTCACCGAACCCCCACTCTTGCCCAGGAGATCTCCATTGTCCCCATTTTCGACATAGGGAAGCCCAGACTTATCCGCCCTTCTATGCGGGGCAAGACTGGGGATCCCAGTGTCTGGGCTGCAGGAGAGGATTGCCTTGGTGGCCAGTCCTGGCCATGAGCGGATATCCTTGCATTGGGAAGATGGCAGAGTGGGGCCTGCGACCCCAGCCAGCCACAGAGCCCACCGTTCCTGCTCCCAGGGCTCATTTTGTGCCCTCCCTCTGCCCCCGGGAACCTTAGCAACAAGGAAGGATCAGACCATAGCCAGTGCTTGGTCCTTATCTTGGCCTCAGTTTCTCTCTGAATAATGGTGAGGCCTCTTCCACTTCCTTTCCTATGAGGCGATAGAGAGAGCATGTGACAGTAGCAGTATGAGAATTAACCAAGTCAGAGGAGCCCACGGGCCCACAGGGCTGGAGTGGAGGGGCGGGCAGCTGGCCAGGCAGGCAGGGCCAGGAGGGCTTGGGGACTCCCCTCCCCTCCCGTTGACGTCGTGCCTCTCTGGCTGCGATGTCCTTTCATTAGGTCCTGGCTGGAGAGGGTGTAGGGGGCTGGGTCAGCATTGGCAGGAGACACTCAGGTGTCTTAGCTGTCCCTGTCCATGCCTGGCAGTGTGCAGAGAATACCAAGTTCCTGGTCCGGGCCTCCTACCTGGAGATCTACAATGAAGATGTCCGTGACCTGCTGGGGACGGACACCAAGCAGAAGCTGGAGGTGGGTGAGAACATGGCCCGGGGCAGGGAGGGGCTGAGGGAGGGGAGAGGCTGGCATCAGTGCTCCCTCAGAAGCACAGGGGAGGAATCCTGGAGCCACAGGCGCTGGTTCGGATGAGAGTGGGGACTTTTGAACTTGAATTTTGGAGGATTCTCAGAGTCCCTGGTGCAGGGGAGGCGCTCACAGGCCTACCCCCGACCACACAGTAGAGGACTGGACCTTCCCTGGGGTCAGGCCACCTATATCTGGTGAAGTAGATGGATTTTTGTGATTTCATTTGAAAAATGGGTTCCACTTCTAAAAAAATTACTTTGAAAGTCTCTTAGGGCCCCAAAAGCTAGAAGGAAGGTGAAATGATTATCGTTCATTGAGTTCTTTTCGCTGCTGCTCTAGGCACACGGCCCTGTCACTAGTCACAGTGCTCCCATTCGGTAGCTGCTATCCCCAGTCTCCCTGTGTGGGAAGGGACGCTTAGACAGCTTAACTCACTTGCCTATGTGTGTGGCCAAAACTGGACTTGAACCTGGGTCTGTCTGACTTCAAGGTCGTGACTCTCAAACATCCCATTTCACGGTTGTTTGTGGCCTCAGTTTC
>RCUC01159105.1:0-50601 GCA_003697995.1 Taxidea taxus jeffersonii
TTTTTTTTTTTTTTTTTTTTTTTTTGGCCACGGGAGCGACGTGTAAGCAATCATATCTGGGTCCCGGCTGGACAAAGGGCTCCGGCTCCAGAGAAGGCTGAGCTCATGGCACTAGCCACTTGCCTTTGTCGAACCTCGGCGACCCCCACGGGCCACACTGATACCTGGCAAACACCTCACCTGGAGATCATAGCACGCTTCCCCCCGCAGATGCTTAAATTCAAAACAAAGACAGAATCCAACACACTAACCTAAGGTTCGGTGGGTCGATCAAGCGAGGCAGAGCACCAAAATACGTCCCTTTGGCAAATTTTTCTTTCCTACTCAAATTTGTCTACTTCCAGTCAACAAGCAACAAGATTTAGTCACTCTGGCTTTTTTTTTTTTTTTTGAACTTTAGCCACTAATAAGAATGAAGTAAGCTGGCCATTTTCTAGAACTCATTTCTTACAGAAATCTTTTCTGTGGTAAGAGTTGAAAAGAAAATCCCTAATTGTTGTTTGGGTAGAAAAAAATTTAAAACCCCAAACTAATAGATGGGACCTTGAAGTAGCATTGTGTAACCATTTCCTGGACGACTGCATTTCCAAAATGCAGCAGAGCAGTGACAACTTGCCATATGAGCGAAAAGGATCATATCTTCCTGAGGGCTGATAAAACGGATTTTTCTCACTGTCCCCTAGCCAGGCTATGGTATAGTAAGTGTGTCGATGCTGACAATGTATTAGGACCTTATCGTTACACTTCATACACACCCTAATCTTTAGAAAACACATGGATGTATCACTGCGAGGATAATACCCGATTTACTCACACTGGCACATAATTATTTAAAAAAACAATTTTAATTTATAAAACTTTGTGCAAGGATACCACAGATACAGCCTTTTAGATAAACCAAAGTTCCTAAAGAATAAAAAACCAAAATCTTAGTAAAAGAGCCTGTTTTGAGGAAGAAAAAGAAAAACTGTCAAAAGCTTCTGACCAGCAGTTCTTCCCCCCAAATCCAGAAGGAGCTCCCAACAGTGACACGGAGGTGGCTGTCCCCCGTCAAGGGAGGTTTAAACCCTCTCCTCCGTACACCGCCCCCTCCCGCCGGCCTCCCGCGGCTCCGAACTCGGTTCCAGACACAGAACTTATCTCGTAGCGGCCTGACTGCAACCTGGGTCCGAACTCTCCTCTGACAGAGTTTCGAAGCAAAACAAGATAAGAAGCATCTTTTCAAAAAGAATCCTTCCAACCAGTTCTGGGATGTGTGAGACAGGAGCATGAGCCCTGGTGTCTTCCCGGGAGCAATTTCCGCTGCTCTGAATAGAAGAGAGAAGGGAACTGGCCTGCGGTGGGGGTGCGGGGCGGGGAGGAGACCTCCACCAGATGAGAAAGAGAGGGGGTCTGTGCCCCCCTGGAGGGGACACGTCGGCTGGACCCAGGCTACCAGGAGTCTGGGAAAGACAGTGAGAGCCCCACGGGGTGCTCGAGTCCCTGAGATCTGCACCAGCTGGAGAGAAGGGGGCCCGCCTTATAGAGGGGAAGGAACATAGGAACTGTTCACTCAAATCTTCCTGGCCCTCTCTCTCCAGAACCTCTCTTCTTTGGTGAAAAGGCAGCTGGTGCTCACAAGCCTGGTGTCCCAGGGATGGGCAGGCGTGAGGTGTGGGGAATGGCCTGGCCTGGGCTCAATCACACAATGAAACATGTTGAAACTGTCACAAGATGGGTTTTTTTGTTTGTTTTTGTTTGTTTTCTTTCTGAGATTGACAAGGTTAGGCCTGGCTGGTCCACACTTCCCTAGGCCCCCGTGGAGGGTAAGTGATGGATGTAGGCGGGGACAGCTCCGTCACTCTGGGCGGTCACGTGCTCTCTGGCCGTCCGAGCCAACCCGAAGCCCTTGGCTGTTTACCTGGGTCACTGGGTTTATACACACTGGGCAGTGTTCGCCTTGCTAAGACTTATTAAAAATCTCTGCCTACAACCCATTCTGTTGTATGTGGAGTTTTTAAAAATGTACTCTCTTAAGAAGTTGTTCAATTTTCCTATTTTTTTCCTATCCCTAACTTAGGAAATTTCTGAGCCATTAAGGTCATGACTAAGACCTCGATAGCCCTCCCCACTATTTTCCTAAAATAAGTTTCCTATAGTTTCCCTTATTTTGTGGGGTTTTTCCCCTCTTAAGTAGAAAAACTAGTCATATAAGACTTTGAGATAAATTTGTAGACCTGGAGCCAGTGAGAGTTTTACTATCTTCTATGGAATCTGGTTAATTCACTGCTTCAGCTTCTTCTACTTCTTCCTTTTCTGCCTTTGAAATAAAATATTTTACTTTATTTTACTGAAGAAAGAAATACATTTTTAATTACAGAGTTAAATGTAGGGCTCCATGGTGTACGAGTTTAATTCTCAGAAAGTCTGTCGGAACCAACCCCTGTTCTTACTCCATGGCAACTGTAAGCCTGAAACTATTTATTTCTTCTGCAGTTATTTAAAAGTAATTCTGTAAAATGTCCTTTCTACAAAAGGTTGAGTCATACTATTAAAACATATATTTAAATTGTCAGAAAATGCCGAAGCACATACGGTGGGATCTGATTTATAAGATTAAAGAAATTGACGTAATAGCAAAAGTAAAAACTTTGAAGATGGATACTTGATGATACCCTGGCAAAGTCACTGAACTTCTCTGAGTTTGATATTCTGTATCATAACCAGAGATGGGGTTTGGGGTACAAAGTAGGTAGAGGCTCAAAACTATGCAGCTGAAATAAAAGAGAAAGTCAAAAACTTGACTTTTCTTATATCTTCGCAAAACTTTCTGGAAAAGCATTGGTCTTAGTAAAAATCAGTCTGACCTTCAATTGTCATTCACTACAAAATATGCCATGCTAGGGGTGCCTGGGTGGCTCAGTCGGTTAAGCATCTGCCTTCAGCTCAGGTCACGATCCTGGGGTCCTGGGATGGAGCTCCATATCGGGCTCCCTGCTCAGTGGGGAGTCTGCTTCCCCCTCTCCTCCCTGCTTGTGTTCTCTCTCACTCTCTCAGATTTCTTTATTTGAGAGAAAGGAAGAGACAGAGATAGCATCAGAGAGCATGAGCAGGGAGGAGAGGGAGAAGTAGGCTCGATCCCAGGACCTTGGGATCATGAACCCAGCCTCAGCCTCAACCAGCTGAACCAACTAGGTGTCCCAAACAAAATCTTTACCAAAAATACACACACACACACACACACACACACACACACACCATGCTTTACATAAGTTGCTCTTTTACTAGACTATTACTGTCAACCGTTTCTAGCATCAGAGCTCAGAAATAAATCAGAACACTTCTAGCACCCAAAAGTGCTGTCATGAAATCAAGGGCCTTAAGCTCACTCTCTCAATCTTAAAAGAGTTCCTTACATATTTATAGAAAACATGGCCATAATTTATATGTAAGATTCTCCTATAAATAAAGAGATAAAGGGAACAACTACAGAGTTGTCGTGCAAGAAGAAAAACAAGTTGCTAAGAAAAAGTTTCAATTTCAGGAGTAACTGAAGAACTACAAATGGAAATAAAAGGCATATTATTTTAATTGTTACATAAGGGAATGTTTACTTGTAATGATTATACTGAGTGCATGTGGTCGTTGGGGGGCAAAGGGAAGTCTGTCGCTCCCATCCTGGAGGTGGACCCATAAAGCCCCACAGCCATTCTGAAAAGTAATGTGGGAAATATTTGTTACGTTCCTTAAGAAGAGTTATCCTCTTTAACAAGGTAACTCCTCTTCTAACAGGCTATTTTAAAGAAGCAATTCTGCCAAAAAAAAAAAAAATAGCGACAAAATTTGTATACAAAGATGATTCTTCCAGCTCTATTTATAATAGCTAAAAATGGAAACAAGATAAATTAAAAAATAGGTTCAGATTTATGCAAATTAAACTACAGCTATGATTGAAAATTATGCCTGCAATTTTAATGGGAAAAAAAAGGTTCTAAAAATTTATTAACATTCTGGGAAAGTGCGCATAGAACAATGCTAAGAGAAGAATGAATAAGGCGAGTATTATGTACAGCTTTATCCCAGTGGTGTAAAATGGTATAATACAGATGACAGCATTCTATGTGTAAATAATGCCTGCATACTTACGTATAAACACAAAATTTATTTGCATGTTTATGAGTAAATATATATGGAAACCATCTTAAAGAGACTCGGAAGGTTGTAGTATCATCTGATTAGTTTGCATATTACATTTTCCATGATCCTTTTCTATTTTTATCAGTTTCCACAGCGAGTCCATTATTATTTTATAATCAACATTATACAATCTACTTAGAAAAATGAGTCATTATATAATTAATTTAAAATGCCGCGCAGAGCCCAGTTGCTATATGTGATGGGCCCACTTCCTTTGCAGATGGCCATGTGGTTTCCTGCTGTGTAAGTGATTAGGATCTGTCCGCGAAGAAGCGGAGGGAGGTAAGCAAATTGCAGCAAGCCTTCTCAGCAAGCCCCACCCAGAGGGGTCCCTCTCACCTGGAGGACATCAGGTCCTCAGAGAGCCAGAAATGCAGAGTGGAAGCAAATGCATCCATAAAATGTGGAGAAAGCTTATCTCTGCATATCACAATTGAGCACGCTTCAGGACCACCAAGTCCTGGAATCAGGAGAGCTGGCTTGTAACCTCAATTTTGCCAATTGGTGGTGAGGAGATCTGGTGAGACATTTCCATCGTTCTGGTGCTCAGTTGCAGATCAGAAAAATGGGGATGACCATAGTTTGTTCTTATGGGCACTAAACTTGAAGGACACTGGACTGAAAATATTATTATAATTATAATTCTCTTTCAATATGTCTAAGCCATCAAGGAAGAGTTAGACAATGTTTACTAATTCTGCATAGGTAGCTGAGAAGTGCAAATGCCCTCATAAATTGATGTCTGACAAAAGATGAAGAAATAAAACTTTGCTTCTGAGTTCATTTTATTTTAAAGAGAGAAGCTTCCGTTATCAAGAGCATTTGTATATGTGGAAGACGTCATTCCTTGAAGATGTTAAAGAAGGTGTCACTGTGTGCCTGAGTGGCTCAGTTGGTTAAGTGACTTCCTTCAGCTCAGGTCATGATTGTGGAATCCCAGGATCAGGTCCCAAGATCGAGTCCCGCATGGGCTCCCTGCTCAGCAGGGAGCCTGCTTTCTCCCTTTGACCTCCCTACCTGCTCTCTCTCCCTCTCTCTCAAATAAATAAATAAATAAATAAAATATTTTTTGAAGATTTTATTCACTTATTTGGCAGAGAACACAAGTAGACAGTGAGGCAGGCAGAGAGAGAGGAGGAAGCAGGGTCCCTGATGAGCAGAGCCTGATGTGGGGCTTGATCCCAGGACCCTGGGATCATGACCCGAGCCGAAGGCAGAGGCCTTAACCCACTGAGCCAACCAGGCACCCAAAATAAATAAAATCTTAAAAAAAAAAAGGTGTTACTGTAACAATGTCTGCTTAGGTATAATATAATATTACCTGTTGTATCACAAAAATAAGATATTTGCTTCAAAATAGAGTTGAAAGTTCCCAAATTTTCTAAGGTATGGAGAGAGTCTATCTATCCATAATCAAGTAAATCGGTCTGCTTCCAAATAAAAAGGACATAGTCAGAGCTAAATGCTTAAAATGATAAGAAGTACAGTGTCTAATTTCAGATTTTTTTCTCTTGACAGCTTTTCTTATTTACTCTCTATACCTCATGAATGCAAAGATTTTTAAAAATTCGTGTTTACTATCATGATAGCATTATTTGATGTCCCTATATTTTCAAGATGCATCCTGGTTCAGAAAGCCCAGTGCTTTTGAGACCAACTCCACAGGGCTCTCCCGATCACATCCACGTGGGCCAAATGCAAGCTCAGCACTTCTACTCAGGCTCCTGGCATCATCTGGGGAGTCACCCCAGGTCAGGACAGAACATTTGTCAAGCTCCCTCTGTGCACAGTTCAGGTATGAGGGAAGGAAATTCTACACAGCAAAGTACAGACTTCCATCCATACACATGCCATAATTGCTATTACAGCAGATTTCTACCCAAAATCCAAGCATTCGTAACTTCAAAAAGTTCCTCCGTAAAATAGCTTCAGTAAGCATTATCAAGACTGATATCCATGTCAATTTAAAATTTCACAATTTTTATCACTCTAAATGCATATTAGCAAATTAATCTAATTTATAGACTATACCTTACTTAAGTAGATGATTTTGTCTAGGTTTCCCTGAAATAAATGAGGATTTTGGATGACACTGATCACTTTAATTATACTAGAGAGACAGCCATTTATTTTAAGTGCATGCCATTCAGAGTTATTTTTAGTTCATGGTAGATATCAAAATATTCAGTTGAAAAGTTGAAGAAATCCAGGCTTATTAAATTGGGGGAAGATAAATGAGCAAGCTCAGGAAACTTTCAAGACTATGGCTGCCAGCAAAAGGTGCTCATGTCCCCATCCAACTATGCCTCAAATTTCCATTAAGCGTCGCTCCCGTTCTCATAGACAGTTGTTTAATGACCAATACAGCGAACTTTTAACACATCAGAGGTCAGGATGATTTAGACATTTGGGAGGTATACCATTCTGTTCCCAAGCAAAAAACTCAATGTTAAATAGTTGAAGCCATCATGATGCTGAAAATAATAGTACCATGGTTTAGCCTCCATTAGTCTCTCTCTCTCTCTCTCTTTCTTAAGATTTATTTATGGGAGAGAAAGGGAGAGAGAGCACGGGCAGGAGGGGCAGAGGGAGAGGGAGAGAGATCTCAAGCAGACTCTGCGCTGAGTGTGGAGCCCAACGCCAGGCTTGATCTCACCATCATGACTGTAGCCTGGTCAAAACCGAGAGACAGTTGCTCAACCCACTACACCACCCAGGCACCCCCATTAGTCTCTTAAAAGCTCATTGCCATCTGCCTTGCCAGAATAGTACATTAGGAAGCTGAACTTAAGCATGACATTGTAGAGAAGTAGGTAAAGTTTGGGAAGAATATGAGTTAACACAGATGGGTCCCTCTCGATGACATCAACAAAGACAACCATGAGGGGCTCATCCATATGGAGTTATGGATGCTCCAGAGAAGAGCAGGAGACTATATGACCCCAAATAGTCGTTGTTATTTGTCTTGGGTATGTTGTTTGGAGATATATCCATCTATGAAGTAACATTCACAGAAGTAACACAGAAGTAACATTTTCTCTCTAATTACAAACATTGTAAAAGCTATGTAAATAAGTACATGTAATGCAAAAAACCTGCAGTCCTTTTTAAACATTTTGACGGACTTTCTATAAGGTAGTTCATTTGAAAAAGGCCCTATTTGTTTAAAATGTCATGTCTGGTTATTGTTTGTTTTCATCCCAATTCTGATGAAAACTAATATTCTAATCATATCAAATAAAATTTGATAAACCAAAAAAATTTCTAGCTAATGATACTGTACTTACCTAATTGTCCTCCCTCTAAATGAAAATTTTAAAGGAAGAGTTCTCGATAAGTTGAGTGGAATCAATTTTGCAATGTAGTAAAGACAAATAAAGGAAGCCTCCCGACTCAGTTCTTTCATTCATCATATCATGTATTTCCCCCAGGAAAGACTCTCAATCCAAATGTGGCTTCAGGCTTATGTCTAATGGACCGAATGCTTAGGTTCCCCATAAATTCTTATGTGGAAATTCCAACACCCAAGGTGATGATATTAGGAGGTGAGGCCTTTGGGGGTGATGAGGGTAGAACCCTACTGAATGGGGTTAGTGCTTTGATTGAAGGCCTTTGGGGGTGATGAGGGTAGAACCCTACTGAATGGGGTTAGTGCTTTGATTGAAGGCCTTTGGGGGTGATGAGGGTAGAACCCTACTGAATGGGGTTAGTGCTTTGATTGAAGAGACCCCAGAGCACTCCCAGCTCCTTCCATCCTGTGTCGACTCAGCAAAGAGACCAGCCATCCAGGAAGTGGGTCTTCAACTGACCCCCAATCTGCCAGTGCCCTGAGCCTGCACTTCCCAAACTCCAGAACTGTGAGAAATAAATGTGTGTTGTTTATAAGCCACACAGACTTACGATGGCTTTCTCAAGCTCTTAAGAGTTCTGTAACCAAGTATGGCTAAGCGAGTGGTTCCTACCCACTCCTCCAGGAAACCAACAAGCTGAACTCTTGAAGGCAGTTGCACAAGCCAATACCGTGCCCCCTCTCCCAGATCATTCGCTTCCTCTACAACCTTGAATCTAAACCCCTTTCCCACACCTTTGCGCACGTCTGCTGACTCTCATTGTTAAGGAGGAAGATGCAATTCAGACTCAAATTAGATTCTCCCCAGAGCCACAGGAATGCCTGGTAGGTAAAAGAGGCTAAGTGAAGTGCATTGCTCCTTTATTCTATTATTATTGCATTTCCTAGCTTTTAATAGTGTAAGTACTTGCTAACTGAACTCTTCCTATTGGAGTTCTCCTCTCCAAACTCAAGAACCCAGTAGATTTGGCAACAATTTCAGGATTTCATTTTCTGAAACCCAAACACTGATGGGATTCTAGAATTTTACTAGTTAGCAAGAGACCTGTGCTAGTTTACCCCCACTATCTTTTATTATCTGGGGAATGCTGAGCATGTTATTTAACTTCATTGGGTCTCAACTGCTTCATTTAGTCTAATTCAACAAATACTTTTCCAATACTAACTATAAGCTAAACACCTTGCCAGTTCAAGGAGAGGACCTGTGCCAATTACTTCAGCTGAAACTTTCAGGTGCTTAATAGTGGGGCTATTACACAGTGGGAGGTTTGGGGGCACCTGGGTGGCAGTTAAGTGTCCAACTCTTGACTTGGGTTCAGGTCATGATTTTGGGGGCATGAGATCGAGTCCCTTGTTGGCCCGTGCTGGGTGTGGAGACTGCGTAAGATTCTCCCTCTCCCTCTGCCTCTCCCCCTGCTCCAGAGGGAGTGAGCTCTCTAAGAAAAACCAAAGAACAAAAAACAAAAATAAACCCTTGAAAGGTGGCTAGTGAGACCGAGGAACTGAATTTCAAATTTTTAATTTTCATTAATTTAAATTTAAATTGAAAAGTTGATATTTTATTCAGTCATTGGAAAACCTTAGGCATGTTTGAACAACTTGAGCAGGTAAACTTAATTTTTAGCTGTTGATTTTATGAAATCTTAATACCGATCAATTATACCTAATGAAAATTCCATGTCCAAGCTGGGGTGAGCACACATTTTGAAAGCTAGTAAAAAAAGGAGTGCAAAATACCCATTAATAATTTTTATATTGATTATATGTTTAAGTGGTAATATCTTGGATATGCTGAGTTAATTAAAACATATTTTAAAAATTATCTCCCTGGTTTCTATTTCACATTTTTAAATGTGGCTGCCATAGCTCAGATGTAGCTTATGTCATAGTTTTATTGGATAGTGCAGTTATAGAACTCCCAAGTAAATGATCCCATATAACACATCTGCCTCACCTCTAGCTAACTTCCCATGTCCCGTGCAACCTGTCTGGGTTTTTTCCCATAGAAAACCCAACTGTACTTATCTTCAGTCCTTTGTACCCTGCTTACTTCTGAGTCTTCTACCAAAAACAGCTGGTCATGGGTGCCTGGGTGGCTCAGTGGGTTAAGCATATGCCTTCAGCTCAGGTCGTGATCTCAGGGTCCTGGGATCGAGTCCTGTATCGGGCTCTCTGCTCAGCAGGGAGCCTGCTTCCCCACCACCCCCACCCTGCCTACCTCTTTGCCTACTTGTGATCTCTCTGTGTCAAATAAATAAATAAAATATTTTTAAAAAAAGAAAAAGAAAACAGTTGGTTGCAATACATTTGCTTGCTCTTTCTCCCAAACTGTGAGAATTCCATGGGGAAGGGCACAACCTGGTTTGCTATTTCTCCCTCAGTCTCTGGCATAGCAAAATGCCACGCACAGAGCAGGTACTCACACGGGTGTGTACAGAATAGAAAGTATATGTGTTCCTGAGAAGAGTCTACGTTTAGCTCCTCAGGTACCAAGTTGTTGTTGTTCTCTCTTTAATATGACAACTTACCTTCAAGTAGAAAGCCACCTAAACTTCGTTAGAAAAACTTACCAGTGTTTTTGAAGAACCACAGAACAGGAGTTATCTCATCAAAGCCATAAATGGCAGTAAGTATAACTTAGTTCTTAATATTTTTACCCTAATAATTTGAATTAAAGTTGGCATATCTTTAGAAGCACATGGAGCATTTTTTCCACAGATACACACAAAAATAGTAAGTACACAAATTAATTTCTCCCATTGCAACCCTTCTTCAATATATAAAGGGGTTCCTTGATAAAATCCTTGATAAAATCATACATTAGTAAAGCAATTTGGAAAGAGACACCCAGTTCAACCCCTGTGTTCCCTCATTATATGCTCTGACTTGTGCAAAAGGGACAGAGAATGACTTCCTTGGGTCTCTGACTGTCACTTATGGCTGACATAATACATAGTATGAGGATTGTTATTTGTGGTTTAATTAGATTGAATTCCCACTCATAATGTTATATGGGTTTGCATATTATTTGCTAAAATGTAGAAATAATAGAGCAGTATTCTTTGGAAATTTCTTTTACAATCTTAACATCCATTACTAAATAGCTTTTGGTTTCATTTGTCTTTTAATTTAATTATTATAACAGCCATATTATAATTTAAGAAGAAATGAGTTCATTCTCTCCTGTGTATGCTGACATAGTTTTATGAAGAACCCACTGGATTCTGATGAAAGAGTACCTGAAAAATAATAGAGCTCACAGCTGTGTCAAGAAAAATATGGTCTCGCTGCCATGTTATACACCAATGTTTCTACCCCAAAAGTTAATCATTGATCAGATACCAAAAATGCCAAATTTGCTTTCATTGCGATATAACTCTTTGCTAAAGATACTCTACCAATGAGTTCTTAATGCAAAATCCCAGTACTCTGGAACTCAAAACACAGAAGATCCATTGGATTTTATAGTTACCTTGACATTAACAACAACAACAACACAAGATTAAAAGAAGCACTGGACTAATGCGTAGAATGAATTAGTGGAAACCAGATAACATATACACATTAGAATACAATGTCCGGGAGTCACTTTGGGAATGGCAAGAGCATCTGAAAGTCTGCCTCTCCATAAAAGCAATGACAACACTGGCAAAATGATCAAAGTCAATTTTGTCAGAACTTGTGGAAATTACCCAAAGACTTGCAACAATCTGAAGAATGTTTGCTCAATAAAAACAGCTGAATCTTGGTAAGAACGGTGAGCTTTGGGACATTTTAACTTGCTCTATTTGCATCCTTTACTCTCTAGCTCTACAGGAGCCTTGAAAACCAACAGCTTTGCAATCATGAAAATAGCCATGAAAACTAGTAGCCTGGCAGCCACTGGTGGATGCAGAAAGAATTTGGAATTACCCCAAGGTCCCCCTTCACAGAAAATTGTCATTGTTTGACCTGTTTGGAAATTCCATGGGAACCCTGACTTGTAAAGCTTCTCTTCATTTGACAGTCAAAATAAGCTCACTAAAAACAGTCTCTTCCCAGAACATTTTTCAAAAACAATTACTCGCAATTGTTTAACATTGTGGCTGCCTGAGGAAGTGATAGGCTTGAGGCAAATGAGAGGTTGATCAAGAAACTTAAGGGAAAACCTGAGAAATGAGATGTATGTAAAATCTTTGAAGCACTCTGACATAATCCTGAAAATCAAGAAGTCCACCTGTGTAGGCAGTACTGTGGACAGGTTTAGGAAAGAATTGAGTATGCCTTAACATGTCACCCTGGTAGACCTTGAGCTTCTGCAGAAACAGAAAGTAAAATCTATCAAAGAGTAGTAAACTATCTCCTGGAGTGTTGAAGATAGACACTCCAGGAGGCACAAAGAGCCTGTTGACAGGGCTGGGATAGTTATTAATTCAAGGCACTTCAAGAAATCTTGGTGTAATCATTAGCTGGCCACTAACCTAACTGAGCAGAGACCTCAGTAGTCATAAACAAAGAACAGAGACTTTACAGAATTAGTTCAATAAAATCATTAAACAACAACTCTGTAAAAGAGGAAAGGATGGCCAACCCACATCTTGCAAAGAGCAGTCAGTAGAAACCTTCTCTGAAGATGCCTAGATACTAGACTTACTAAACAAGTACTTTAAAACAGCTTTTGTATGTATAATCAAAGTACTAAATGAAAACATGTCTAAAGAACTAAAAACATATGAAGAAAGTGTAATGCCAAATGAAAAATATGATTAAAAAGATCCAAATTATAAAAAGCAACCAAGGAGAAGTCCTGGAGCTGAAATATACAGTAACTAAAATGAAAAATTCACTAGAGGTCTCAACAGCAGATTTGAACTGGCAGATGAAAGAATCTGTAAATTCTGAAATAGGTCAATTGAAGTTATCCAGTCCGAAGAGAAGAGAAAAATAACAGTAATAATTAAAAAAAAGCATGAACAGAGCCCCAGAGACCTGTGTAACACAATCCAACCTGTCAACACAGTCATAATGCTAGAAGGAGAGAGAGAAAGAACATTTGAATAAATAATGGCTGAAGACTTCCAGTATTTGATGAAAAACATTAATATACATATCCAAGAAGCTCAACGAGTTCCAAGTAGGATAAGTTCAAAGACATCCATACCTAGATACCTCATTTAAATAAGCAAACTATAGAAAGGCAAAGACAAAGGGAGAATCTTAAAAGCAGCAAGGAAGAAGTATGAGTCCTTGCATGTACAGCATCCTCAGTAAGATTTACAGTTGGAGGGAAAAAAATTAACAGTTGGTTTTTCATCAGAAACCATGGAAGCCAGAGACAGAGGGATGCCATATTTAAAGTGTTAAAAGAGGAGCACCTGGGTGGCTCAGTGGGTTAAAGCCTCTGCCTTCGGCTCAGGTCATGATCCCAGGGTCCTGGGATCGAGCCCCACATTGGGCTCTCTGCTCAGCAGGGAGCCTGCTTTCCCCTCCCTCTCTGCCTGCCTCTCTGCCTACTTGTGCTCTCTCTCTCTCTGTGTCAAATAAATAAAAATTTAAAAAATTTTAAAAAAATAAAGTGCTTAAAGGAAAAGATTGTCAACCAAGAATTCTGTATCCAAAAAAACTCTTCTTCAAAAATGAAGGAGAGCTAAGACATTTCCAGATAAACAAGCTGAAAGAGTTGCTCACTAACATAACTGCTCTATAAGGAATACTAAAGGGAATGAAATGAAAGGACATTATACCATACTCAAGTACTCACATGAAGAATAAAGAGCATCAGTGAAGGTAACTCATAGCTAAATATAAATGGCAATACAAATGCACAATTTTTGTTTATAGCTTTTTTTTCTTCTATCTGGTTTAAAGGGTAATTGAATAAAATAATAATTATAAAGTGGTTTCCATGGGTTTATAACGTGTAAAGATGTCTTTTGTACGACAATAATAGCACAAAGTATAGAAGATACAACAGAGCTCAGTAGAAGCAAAGTTTTTGTATACTATTGAATTTAAATTGTTACTAATCTGAACTTGGTTACTCGTACTAAGATGTTAATTCTAATCCTCCAAAAGGCATTAAGAAAAAAACTCAAAAAATATAATGAAAGAAACAAAAAGAGAATTAAAATAGTACATAAAGAAACATCTATTTAACACAAAATAATGGAATAATGGAGGAAAAGATGAAGAAAATAAACATCAGACTTTTAAAAAAACATAACAAAATGGCAACATCTTGGGCTGAATTCTGTCCTCCCCAAATTCATGTGTAGAAGTTGTAACCTCTAGTATCTCAAAATGTGACTGTATTAGAAGATATATTCTTAAGAGAACTGATTAATTTAAATTAGTCCATTGGGATGAAACTTAGTCCAATCACACTGGTGTCTATAAAAAAGGAAATTCAGACATGCAAAAGAAACATGAGGGATGTATGTACACAGAAAAAGACTGTGTGAGGACACAATGCAAAGGCATGACAGCCAAAACAATCTTGGAAAAGAAGAGCAAAGTTGGAGGATTCACACTTCTGGAATTCATAATTTACTACAAAACTGTAGTAATCAAGACAATGAAGTATTGGCCTAAGGACAGACATATAGATCAGTGGAAAATAACTGAGCATAGAGAAATAAACTCTTGCATTTGGGGTCAGTTGATTTTCAGCAAGGGTGCCAAGAAAATTCAATATGGGAAAAATAATCTTTTTAATAAATGATGCTGGACAACTGGATATCCACATTCCAAATAGTAAATTCCATCTCTCCCTAGACCATATGCAAAATTTAACCCAAACTAGATTACCTAAATAAATGTAAAAGATAAATTTTTAAAAATCTTTAAGAAAATGTGGACTGAAATCTTCATAAACTTGAATGAGGCATAGTTATCAGATATGACACTAAAATATAAGTGATGAGAGGAGAAAAGATAAATTGACCTTCTTCAAAATGAAACCCTTTTATATCTTAAAGAATTCCATCAACAAAGTGAAAATACAAGTCTCAGAGTAAATAATATTTACAAATTACATATCTGAAAAGGTTCTTGTGTCCAGAATATATAAAGAACACAACTCAACAATAAAGATACAAATATCCAATTTTAAAATGGTAAAAAGATGTGAATAGACATTGCTCCAAAGAAGATATGCAATTGGCTTACAAATGCTCAACATAATCAGTTATTGATCAGTTGATGATGCTCAACATCATCAGTTATTAGAGAAATGCAAATAAAAATCACAGTGAGATGTTGCTTCACACCTACTATGAGGGCTATGATTGAAAAGACAGACAATAAAGACTGTTGGCGAGTATGTGGGGAAATCAGAACTCTCATACGTTGCTGGTGGGAATATAAAATGGTCAGCAACTGTGGGAGAGAGTTTGGCATTTCTTCAAGAAGTTAAACATCACATCATATAACCCAACAATCTCACTCTTAGATATGTATCCAAGAGAACTGAAAATATACATTCACACACACAAAGAGTATATGTGAGTATTCATAGCAGCATTAATCACAATGGCCAAAAAGTGAAAACAATCCAAATATCTGATGAATGAATGGACAAAATGTGATCTATCCATACAATGGAAGATTGTTCATCAGTTAAAAGGAATCAAGTATTAATTCCCTCTACAACATGGATGGGACTTTCTCAAAGTTCACATCATGATGAGCGATAGAACACAGTTACATATGATCACCCTCTGTATGACTCGATTTGTGTGAACTGCCCAGAATAGGCAAATCCATGGGGACAAAAATCAGATTAGTGTTTACCAGGGACTGGGTAGAGGAGAAAACGGGAAGGCATGGCTAATAGGTCCAGGATTTTGTTGGGGGTGATTAAAGCATTCTGCAATTACATAGTAATTATGAATCCGACTTTATATCCATGGGAGTCTAAGATATTATCTAGTTCCATGCACTAGAAGCAATATTAGCAATATGTAGAACAGATAAAGGGAAGTGGCTCTGTGAGCCAAACACCTGGATCTTGCCACCTCGGTCCCGCCTCCCTCGGACACCCATTCAGGGAAGTGAGGGCAGCAGCACCATCTGAAATGGTCTATACTCATTTTAGAGATGAAGACACTGAAAGATGAAGGTTGAGTTACCATCACTAGAACACACAATTTGTTCTTAGCAAAATGTGTCCAGGCTTCGGGGGAAATGACAAAGGCAGAGATGATGGGCAGAGAGTGTTTGGGAATGTTCAGGAAAAGAATAGTGCAGTGTGGAGAGAGCCAAGACAATTGCATTTCTGCGATGAAGTCATGTAGACCTGCTGTGAGTTTAAAACAGGCAGTGAGGTAAGCCCCGTTGTGTGGGAGCATGTCTCAAGCATATCTGTCTTTCACAACACCCTGCACACAATAAATATTTATTGATTCAATAAATGAATCAATCTTCTCCTTGGATTTCTTCAAAGGCAGCTCCTGTGGTGGCATCTGCTGTCTCCAGGATGATCAGAGGTGGCCTTCAGCAGGGAAATAAGACACTCTTCTCTATTCCCACATGCACCAGACCACAGGAGAAATCCTAGGGAAGGGATTCCAGAAAGCTTCTCTCTCCTCCAAGCTTGAGAAGGAGGGCAGCAAGTTTCCCTTGAATGCAAAACAGAAAGCAGGGTACCTTGTATCCTCTTATTTCTTTTTTTTTTTTCCTCTTAAGATTGTATTTATTTATTTGAGAGAGAGAGGGATCACAGAGAAAGGAGAAGAGGACCAACCAGTGAGCAGAGAGCCCGAAGTGGGGATCGATCCCAGGACCCTGATCATGACCTGAGACGAAGGCAGAGACTTAAACAACCGAGGCACCCAGGCACCCCTCTACCTTCTTATTTCATAATGGCCTGATGACAATATACAAAGTCCACAAATTTAGTCCTCAATTTTCATCTTTTTGATCAGCCAAAGGCAAAAATGAACCAGTCCATTCTATAAATACAACAGACAGACATTTCCAATTTCCAAAGAGTCCCCACCAGTCCTGCCTGACCTTCATTCAACACCCCAATGATTCATACAGTCTTTGGGGGTGAGTGTCTCTGAACTTAGTCATGGGCTTGGTTGAGTGGGGAGAAAAAAGTATATGAACTTAACTGAGAAACAAAGACTGGTGAAAGAAAGAGCCTTCTAAGCTGGAAATGAGAGAAACCTTTTGTGAAGACATTTCCTAGTTTTCAATGCCCAGGGAAGACGTACACAATAGGGAAAACGCCAGCAGCCCGAGAGGAGGAAATCTATTTATTTGCACTGTATTGTTTCTCACATTAGATCATGATTCCCAGGAAGTGCCGTTGTGACCGTTTGAATTCTGACCATGACAAGACGCAAGCTATGCCTCAAGAGGGTAATGTGAACACCAACAATAATGACAGCTCATTTTAAGCATGCATACGTTGATTTTAACATACAAGTCATGGTGTTATCTGGTAAAACCACCATCACACCACCCTATAGTGGGAAGCCAGCTTAACCATGGGGACGTGACCCGAGATCACAGGGCTCTTCTTTACTTAGTAACCTCAAGGAAAGAGTCTGAGCTAATGTTTGCCTGTCCTGATAGAAATCCCTGGCTCTTTCTTTGTTGGACATTAAAGCTATTAAAGGGTTTCTATAAACACCGTTTTTTTATTGAGGTATACTTTTCTATTATTAAAGTTTATCTGAAGAAAGAATTTCTTTGGGGAAATCTATGCCAAATTGTCTTTCCTGAGGATGCCAAAACACAGAAAGATGTTAAAAAAAAAAAAAATTCCTCTGCCAGAGGGGAAAATCCTCCTGATATTAGCCATGATGTACTTTGTTCTCATTATCATAAAATACAATCACTGCCCATAAACTTTCATAGAAGACATGCAGGGAACGTTCCAATCACTAGGGAAAATTACTCATCTTCGTGTCCCCAAGTGGCTGTCAGCTTTGGTACAAGGGCGTACACCCGGAGGATGTTGTCGGGTGATCAAAGGCCAGCTGCCCTGGTCCAGGCCTCCTCCAGCAGGATGGGTCAGAGGTGTCCCTCGGACGGAAATCGAGCTGCTTCAGTCCCACAAACGTGCCCCGGACCAACACCCCTCTGCTCCCACACGGCTGACCTTTGCTTCCTCGGGCCTTGCGTTTGGCACCGCTTTCTACTCCGTTTCAGAGCAGCTGCAGAGAATCCCTGTTTAGACTCCTCACCCTCTGTGACAGGCCGCCCCCCTTTCCTCTCTGCCCCTTCTTTTTCGGAGGGTGGGGTGGGAGCCTGTAAAGCATCCCTCTGGAGCTGAGAACCGAACTAGCCCTCCCCGAAGCACCGTCGTAAAGGGCTGGGATGAATCAAAGCATGCTTCACATTTTCAAAGAAAATGCCTCTTCAAATCAGATTTTTGATGACTTTAATTTCCCCCTTTGAGCCTCCAGTGGAATCATAATTCCCTTTATGCGGAAGAAAGTACACTGACTCCATTACCCAAATACTGCAGAGCGGCTGAGTGGAGAGCAGGGGACAGCTTGGCAATCAGATGCTTATGTAAAGGCTCTTGTTTTGTAGTAGCTGCTTCTAACATGCGTGACTCTGCGCCAAAGAGGAAGACTGGGCTCTGTCTATAAAGCTCGTTAGGAGGTTATCAGGAAGCATCCTGCTCCATTAGTCCTAAAAGCACTAGGCTTTTTGTTATCGTCTCTCATCAGCTTAGTGGGCAGCGTGCTCGCTATGGCATGTTGCTAAATGAAATCAAATCAAATTAAAACAAACAAATAAAAATGGAGCTGATGAGCACCAGCCTCACAGGTTACCCTGTGGTTTCTCTATAATCCAATTATCGCATCCGCTAGCTTCTCTTCCTCTTCTTTTCCATCCTTTGTGAAGGATGAGGAAACTTGGGTGACTCCAACACTAGTTTAAATAACTTGGATGCCAACTGGACGGAACTCCAAAATTATGAAGGGAAACAGTCTCCATCATCATCTTGCATTTTGATAAAAAGAGGTTTTCTACAAAAATACTCTACCGTTTTTTTAATTTATTTTTTAAATTTTTTGAGCGCAGTTGGCATACGATGTATTTTTATTTATTTATTTTTATCTTTTTGGAATGGATGGGTAATTGATATATCGCATATTTGTTTCAGGTGTACAACACAATGGTTCAACATGTGTATATGTTATGAGATGATCACAAAAATAAATAGTTTAAATAAGCCAGATATCACTGGATTATTCCTTAGAATCTGGAAGATGCTTTCCCCTCTATATATGCAAGGTGAAAAGAAATTCCTTTCCCCCCTGTTTTTCACACTGTTCCCACCAGGCATGGGGGCTTGGTTGCAAACCTCTAGGGGAGGGAGGTCTCTAACTTTGCATATTCCAAAGCCTTGCTTTGCCATGATAAATTGGCCTAAATCACACTGTGTTGTTTGGGTAAAAGTATTGTTTTCACTGCTATTGCTTGTGACCATGTCTTTAAAGGCAAAAGAAGTGGCGGGGGCGGGGGGCAATTATACAGATGACCCAGGCCAACATCAAGCCTGTGCTCCTCAAGAGTCACCCAAGGAAAATTACTGGGGCATTGAATAAATGGCCCGAGTTCTTCACTTCATTTTACAAGCACAGAAGTGGCCTTCCCAGGCACAACCTCTTCTAAAGAAAACGTGGCCATGGATATAAACATCTTCCCTCCATCTTTCCCTTCCTCGACTTGTCTACCAAGCACAGCACACGAAGCAGAGCAGAAAGACCTTGAGTTTTGGGGTCTCGCTTTGGGACCTAAACTTGCACCTTGTCTCCATAACTGAACTAGCTATGAGACTGAGTACATTACTTAGCTAATAGGAGCCTCGATTCTGGGTTCCTAAAATGAGCCAAATGTAACTTCAAATCCATGCCGTAGGGGTTAAAGGAGACAGCATTGTTAATGAACAGTTTGGGAGAGTGTGCATGCAATAATCATTATTTTGGTTTAATTTGAATTGGATCCTTAGAGCAGTATGAAGAAATGCAAGATCCTATAAAGATACTTACTCTTATAACCCCACCCCCCAACCAAAACCAAAACAGAAAAACAAACAAACAAACAAAAATCACACAAGTGTGTCTGAGATGCTTCAATATGATTAGAGTAAGTCTTCACAGTTCACTTAGACACATTCTCTGCTTCTTGCCTTGTGTCAACAAATTCCAAAGTCCTCCTTCTCCATGCTTTTCTCTATGTCCTTGGAATACACAGGAGCGTGGATTACCATGCTGGCTGTTCCATCGGTGGTTCACTTAGACATTATTAAAACAAATTCCCAATCCAATAAAGCCGCTCCCTTTTGTAAACGTAAATTATATTTCACAAGCCTGGGAACAGGCAAGAGTGCCAAATGTGAAGCAAGAAGCCTTGATGACTTCAGTACGTTCTCAGCCCTTGATTACAATTTGATTTCCTTTGGCATCAAAAGACAAACTATTTTAGTGAACAATGTTCTTCCTTTAGCAAGAGTGAGCTCTAGTTACTTGGCAAAGGACCTGCTCGTTCGCCAGACAACATGTCCCCCTTCTCAGCAAAAGCCGAAGCACTGAATCTGATTTCAGAGCAGTACAAGGGGTGGAGAACCACAGAGAGTCTGTGACTCCTTGACATGGGCATGTCGGAGGGCTGGCTCGTTCATGACCAATGTCAACATCGGCTTCCCAGGGGCATCCTTGCCAGGAGGTCCCCCCACCTGGGACTGAAGGCTATGCCTTTTGCTGGTGCCTAGACGGGGCATTTTTGTTAGCTATGTTTTAAAATATTCTCTACTTGAAATGACTTTTCTTTCCCTGATGTTTCTGAGAGCGATTTGGGGTTGAAATCTGACTGTCTGTGATCTCCTAGAGAACAACCAGGCTTTACCTCACTTCAGACCCTGACATGTTGCTCTCTCAAGATCGCTCACCTTCTCGTGACAGTGTGAACATCTCATATTGGCCTCATATTAGTAAGTGGGCTTACCTCCCATTCTACCAGGGAGATCTTCCTTGTGTGTGTGTGCTTGTGTGTGTGTTTGTGTGTGTGTTTGTGTGTGTATGAGGGAGACCCAGAAGCATTTCTGCTCTCGTACTGGGCACGGAGAGAAGTATGAGGATGTAGACACCCTGGGTTCCCTTTGCATTTGTCACACTGGAGGAGAACACTGACCCCATAGCCTGTCCCCACTACTTTCCAGTTTGGACCAGTACTATTCCAAAGGAGAAAGCCCCTAGTAGCCACATGGGATGGTGAATCAGCGGGCTCTGTTCACAAGACAGTATTCGAGCCCATCCCCACCCCTCTATGGAATCCATAATGCCTCTCACCTAGAAGACTATTTGCAGGCTCTGGACACTGATCCAGCCTTAGACTGGCTACGTAGAGCTCTCCAAACCAGCTTGTGCTAGAGGGCTCTCCCACGCCTTAGAGCTCTTCAGTTCTGTCCTGAAAACATATCTGTTCCCTGTCCTGTTCTCACAGAAGGCCATTCTTTGCTGGTTGGTGGTCTAATCTGATATGCATGTCAAGCCCAAGGGAGTAGCAGATCCTCATGTATTAACGGCCTCCCCACCAACCTGCCATATGTTGTATTTGCATCTTAATGGAAGCACATTACAGACAATGCATTTAGTCCTACAAAAGTTGGCTTATTTTGGTAGGAGTTTCAGGCACCAAGACAGAACCTCAGAGGGAAAGACACATTTTGAAGCAAACAGGACTTTGACATTTAGTTAATTAGATCATATAGGCATATGTCAAAGCCGGTTTAATTGTTTGCTAACTAACCATAGCACAGAAATAAAACGATCTGAGTCCAGTGTGTGAAACACCAGAATTATCCATATTTGGGCTCCCTGATGGGAAAATCAGGCCATCACTTTTTTCATACTTAAAATTTCTGTGACGTTGGGGTGCCTGGGTGGTTCGGTCACTTAAGCACCTGCCTTCAGCTCAAGTCATGATCCTGGGGTTCTGGAATCAAGCCCTGCATTGGGCTCCCTGCTCAGTGGGGGAGTTTGCCTGTCCCTCTCCTTCGGCCCCTCCCCCACCCCGTGTGTGTATGTGTGTGTGCACGCACACACGTGCACATGCTCCCTCTCTCTCAAATAAATAAAATATTTTTAAAAAACCTTCTGTGACATCAGTTTCACTGCTCACAATCCAATAACAATCTACTTTGCCTGAGTAGATTTTATAATGCCTTTTTCCCTTTTTTTTTTTTTTTTTTTGTTTAACAGAAGAAGGTCCATTTCATTTAAGAGGTACCATAAATTTGACAGGGAGAAAGAGGAGGGATCTAGTAACACTTGAATGTCCTTGTCCTCATTCTGACACAGCTGAGCAGGTCATTCAACAGCATTTTTAAACATCTCTTAGATAGGGGTAATTCGACAATGATAGAGGATGTAATTCCTGACCGCAGGTTGTTTCTAATCAAGCAAAAAAAATTAAGCATACGTATGTGGCAGGCAAAATATGTTCTGATGAATCAGGAAGATAGAATTTCTAAGAAATGTAAGAATGACTTAGTCATCTGGAAATTAGCAAAGGTGTCTATAAAATTATATTCTTTTCCAGCAGCTCTGCAGGTACATCATAGAAAATTTGGAAAATACGGAGTGATTCACGGAACAACATGTGGAACAGTAGAAAATCCCGCCCTCCAGTAACATGATGAATTCATTCCAGGCAAATAGCAAATGTACTGGGTACTTACATATATGTATGGGAGGGCAGTACATTTTAGAGAACTGAGATATTACATAGGATGCTATCATGCTTCTTTTCACTTATCATTAAATTATAAACTTTCCCCCCATAGAGTATAACTTTTTCAGAAACACGTGTCTCATATTTTTGCCCACACTGCCTGTTAGCATTACCTAAGCAGATTATGAGAAAATCAAGAACAAACCACATATCAGGTCGGAAAACACCAGCTGTAGTTAAAACCATCCTTATTTAAGAAAGAAATATACTCAAAAACACACAAATAATACTTAAATAGAAAGGTAGGTGAACTCAAATGGAGTCTACAAAAAAATACCCAGACAGATAGCATATTGGAATATTACCTAAGAACTCGGGAGAAAATAGCATCTTTGAACACTATTAAACAGAACCCATAAGAAAGTCTTCCAAGTTTTTTAAATTCTTTCTAACAATAATATTGTTTATAGTTGTTGCTTCTGAACTTCTTTAGGGAAAGATTCTTATTTTTCATACGAGGGATTCCACTACAGAAAATTTGATAAAGGACAGGCTTGGAGCTGGCCAACCATGGGTGGTCAAGAAAAATTCAGGCTTGGTTTCAGATCAATAGCTATAGTCATGAGCTCAGTCCAGCACTGTTATTACCTGGAGATTAGAAATTACCCATCCTCCTGACTCCTTCCCACCTGGACCTTCCCTAAGTAGTATGCATTTCTGGGGAATGTCCAGATTGAGGATTTCAACCATAACATTTGGAAATGTCCTCCTAAGAGTCCCTCCCAATTTAAAACAAAAACCAAGAGGATAAGGGAGTCAAAGTCTCTGTGTTGACAAAGTACAGATTGGGATTTGTTTCCTGGTCCTCCCTCAGCGTCACTGAATGGGATACAGTGTGAATGAACTAATAAAAGCCAAGGTTATATTACGCCCCAGCTTAACCTGTACCCCGCGTAATTGATTATTATTATCTCTGTGGGATTCATAGGCAACTGAGGCTTGTTGGCACAGGTGGGCTGCTTGATCCCAGGGGTCTCCTTCGCAAGCCCGAGCTCTTCTCATGGCACAAAAGGCAGACTCCACATACGGGGTCCTTTCAAAAGTCATTTTAGGGCAATTCTCTGAGTTTTACCATTTCATTTCCCTATCGTTTGGGCAGATTAGATTTCAAAACAAATCAAAAACTTGCATAAAGGAAAGTCCCCAAAGAAATACAATACATTACCTTTGTGTGGTGATCGCTAGAGGGTGGGACAGAGCGGTGTATTTTTTATTATTTTATGTATTTTCAACATGGCTATTAATGAACTCATAATGGAAAAAAACAATGAGTTTGTTTGTTAAAATAAGGAAGTAAAGGTTGGTTAACTTTACTTCTCTGTCATGCACACGTACAGAGTGCACGCAGGAAGAAATGTACATACGTGCTGAGGACTTACAATTCATTTTCCTCTATACTTTAAAAATTTCTTAGACTTTCTGTAATGACCAAAGAGTAGTTTTATAAGCAAAGACTATGATAAATATCGTTTCTCAATGAAAAAAAACAAAAACAAAACAACTGCCCATTGTTTTCTCCCACATCCTATCTAGGATACAGCAGAATTGAAAACAATTGAACCAGACAATATCTCCTGCCAGCATTTATAGGATTTCTCTAACCCACAAGGAGGACTATAGTGCATTAAATAAACAGAGTCATCGGTTTTAGGAACTTTTTACATGCCAGGCGCCGCTGGTCTATACATGATCCAACAGTGTACATGATCCCTTTAAATAATGCAGCAGTCCTATTAGGTACACTCAGTTACGTACTTGCAGGTCACAAACGCAGAAACTGAGGCCTTGAGCTGAAGTCTCTTCAGCAAGTCTGTAGAGGCTGTTGAGCCCAGGCAGTCTGTCCGCAGACCTTGCCCAAACCATAAAGTGGCCTCTCCTTAGAGAGCACAAAGTCAGCATAGAACTGACGAGGGCTCCTGGGATCCACCAAATAGACTTGCTCACAAGCCAGTGCACATTCCTCCCTGGCAACTGCTGGCTCAAGGCTGTAAGGGCGGGCGCCTGGGTGTCCACATTTGCAAAATCAGGGTTCTTCCACTAATGAAGAGGAGGAACTGGGAGCAGAGGAAACACAGAGAGTTCCCGCACCTCGTACACTAGCTTGCGCTCATCCTTCATTCCCTTCCGGGGTAGAAACAACAAGAAGAAAAAGTATATACCTGCTGTGTATGTGTGTGTGTGTGTGTGTGTGTAATTTGTTTTCTTTTAATTAAAGAACCAAAATTTGACTTAGGGAAGGAATCACTGGTTGAATCACTAGCATCACTTCCTTGAAAATCTTGATAACGATTTAGAAAAAGAAAGGGAAACAACAGTCTCACAATGTTCTTTTCCATGGAGGAAAAATATATTAAGTACCAAACCTACTCCCCTTGAATGTGAGAACCTTTCATTTTCTGACAGATCTTCTGCGCTGAGAAGAATTCATAATCTTAACCAGTTATTGATGAATCAAATTGGAAAGATGCATGAGGACGCCAACCTTGGGTGAGCAACAAAACAAATGCCCTCACGTGCTTTTCTCCAACCAGGAGTTGCCTCTCCTGGACTTGCTTGGAGCCAGGATGGTGGCTTGCTCACTCAATTGTCCATCCATCCATCCATCCATCCATTCATTCATTCATTAATTCATTCATTCAACAAAGACAAGTAACCGCACTCTAAGATGTCCGGTATCTCCTGTAATACATTCGAGAACTAGTAATCTTAAAAAAAAAATACTTAGGGGCACCTGGGTGGCTCAGTGGGTTAAGCCTCTGCCTTCAGCTCAGGTCATGATCCCAGGGTCCTGGGATCGAGCCCCATGTCCGGCTCTCTGCTCAGTGGGAGCCTGATTCTCGCACCGCACCCCTCGCCTGCCTCTGCTTACCCGTGATCTCTCTCTGTCAAATCAATAAATAAAATCTTTAAAAAAAATACTTTAAAAAATACATTTGAGAACTAGCTAAAGTTTCAGTCCTCTAAGTTTATGTTCTAGTGGCTGAGGCCAGCAAGAAATGCACAAATAAAAATGTGAGATAAATGCAGGTAGGAGTTATGCTATGACACCAAATGAGGCAAGTTAAGAAGGGAAAGATGACAGATTTGAGGAAATGAGTTGTGGAAAGCTCACGGGAGGAGAGGTCCTGGATGTGAGAGCTCCGTTCCGATGCTCCGAGGCAGAACCGGCTCATGGGGTCACAGGGAGTGAGAAGGTAATGACCCACACCTAGAGGGTAGGTCTCAAACTGGGGCGGAGCTGGGGACATCTGTTATACCGGGATGTCAACTGTCCTTAGTGCCGTGTCATAGCTTTGGCTCACTTGGGGCAGCACACCCTCTTCATTTGCAATTCATCTCCTAAAAATGTGGCAGCAAACTGTGCAGTGACCCTGAGCAGGAGCAGGAAGAATAAAAGTCACACGGTGAAGGGCAGGGAGAAAAGATGCAGCCACAGGGGCTAGAAAGGAGGTGGGAGTCCGGAGGTGACAAGGAACAGTGGGCTGGGCTCCTGTGGAGGGCAGGCATCCCCCGGCAAGGACAGCACTGAGGTGTCCGGGCAGCTGTGTCGGACTGGCACAGAGTGGAAGGAGAGAGAAGCAGGGAAAGTCAAAGGGTACAACTGTGAGTCTTCTTTACCCAGTTTTCCCGATACCTTTCAAGTGAAACGTGTTCATTTCTGCTACCAAAATGTCTGGGATGTGGTGGGCTACAGTTTTGGGGGGCGTGAGAAAGCCATTCATATTTTGGGCTAAATTATAGAAGATTCATGCAAAAGAATCCTTCCTTCCCTGCAATCCACCTTCCCTGCAGTAACCACCTCAGAAGTCCCAGGTGTGTGCTCCCTTGCAATCCTGCAGTCCGCTGGCCGCATTCTTCAGGGTTAAAGAGAAGCCAGAAAACACCGGGTGTCTTTTTCTCAGCCCTGGTCTTACAATCTCCTCATTCATCCATGGGTTCTGACTGCGATGCCTTCCCTCCCAACCCTCACCTCCTCCTATGTTTAAGAAGCGGAGACCTCAGGAGGGAAACCCGGGGAAAAAGCCTGCAGGCCCGGAGCGTTGGCCTCAGTCAGCTGCAGGCAGGCAAGTTGGGTAAACTCTCGTGCGCTGGTTGGCCCGGAAACATGCTCCCACAGCTGCGGTCTAGCACTAACCAACAAGATCTCGGAGATTGTCTTAATCTGCCTGAAAATTTGGATATTTATGATCATTGCGGTAATAATGCCTCTACTAGTTGTATTTCCCACCAAAAAGTGTGCATCTAATGTGTGACGACATTTAAAAGCAGAAGACACTGCGCCCCACCGAGAGGAGACCCCCCCCCCCACCTCCCCGTCCCCCGTAACGGGATAGGTGACTACAGAGCCGACCTCATTCCCGGAGGACGTAGTATTACGTATTTAGGGCTGCATCTGCCTCGTTTCCCAGTCGGTTAACAAGACAGTCCGAGAGGAGACCGCACGCTTACTGCTAACTGCACGGACTGTCTACACCGCTGCGCACACACATACACCCCTGCATAAAGAGCACCCAGTCTCGCTTCCATCCGAACCAGCCATCCGTCTTCCACGCTGATAAATGTCTCTCCACATCACTGGGTAAATTTACATTGTCTAGCGTGAGGGGGAGCGGAGAGCCCAGAAATAGAGGAGCGAAAGCTGTTCAGAGCCAGAAAAAGGCGGGCAGGATGGGCCTCGGGAGTCCGCACGGTCAGAAGAGGCGAGCCGGGCCGTGCAAAGGCCGGAGCACATCTGGTGCAAGGTTTACTGCCGGCGGCGATCGGTTGGGAAAATGCAGTTGATAAGGACGGAGCGCAGGTCTTAACCGAGGTTTACGGGGCTTCTGTTTGGAATGCACAGAGCTGGGGGGCAGGGGCTGGTGCGTTTACAGTTTTTTCCTTTTTTTCTTTCCCCCGGCGTGTGTGTATTAAGAAGGGGTGCCCGGGACGTGAGGTGAAGTGTGCCCCGGGGAGCCAAAGTTCATCATCCGCGTCTGCCGCGGCCTCCAGGGCTCCCCTGCGCGGCCCGGGGCCCGGAATCCCGCCGAAGGTTCCAGGAAGGGCGCTGGTGGCCGTGGCCCCGCGGGGCGGCGGCGGGACAGGCCTCCCTCTTCTTTTCCCATCAGGGTCTAAATTTGTCTCCATTGTTCCTTTTCATCTTTTTTTTTTTTCCTCGCTCCTACTAAAAATGGGCGTCGGGCCCGGGGAGGGACAACAACATCTGGACAGAGCGCGCTGCGGTCGGAGCCGGGTCCTCCTCATTGTCCCCGCTGCGAGCGCCGCCGCGATGACCCCCGCGGGAACAAAGAAGTGCGCCCCGGAGGCGGGCGCCGAGGGTCAACAGGGGAACGTGACCCGCGGGGACGCGCCTTCCTGTGGCGCTGGGAGTCGCCGCGCTCCCACCTCCCCCTCCGCCCGCCGCACCAGCGGCCGGAGAGCCGCGGCTGGCTCCGGCGCAGGCCTGGGGGCGGCTACCGGCGTCCCCGAGCGCGGGGGAAACGGAACAGCAGCCCCCTGCACCCAAGGGGACCCCGGCGGCCTCCGAGTTCCCGCGGCTTACGGTAGACCGGGAGGGGACGGACGCACGGACGCGCCTGGAGTAGAGGACAGTGCAGCCCAGTGTTTTTCATGTGTGTGGGGTGTTCCACTTACTGGATCAGTGGCACTCAAGTCAATGACCCAGATGACACACTTACCGTAGTTTAATGCCCAGATCGCTTCCCGGTCGGCCCACGCACCCCGCTCTCCGGCTGGTTTGTGGCTCGGCGGCCGGCTGGGGCGCTCCCGGCCCATCTCTCAGCACCTTCGCCCACAGGAGCACCTCTGAGTTTAAGCACCCCAGATCTTAAAAATAATTTTTAAAAAATACAAAATTAAAAACAAAACAAAACAGCAGAGCCACAGAAGTTAACAAGGGTGCCCGGTTCTTTCTCTAGAGATCCAGAGCCAGAAAATGGAGCCACCCTAGAAGCCTTTCTTGGGTAGATTTTATGAGATAGAAACAATGCAAATATCCACAGCCTTGCTCAACCGGATCTCTATAGCGTCTTGGGACATAAAGACAGGACAACAGGCCTGGGGTGGACGCAGACATTCCAAGCCAGGCTCCCCGTATCCCCATGGCGCCACAGCTGAGCACATCCCAGCCCTCCCTTCCCGTGTTTGCTGATGCTATCACTCCTGAGAGCAAGTTATGCGTGGCAAGTCGCTCCCAAGATGCTGATGGAAGGTTGGTAAGTGGAGGACAGCGGTGTGTATGTACACTCTTCCTCAAAGTGAAAATCGTGCAACTTTGACTGTTGCTTTCACTGCCATTCAACTTTCATTGAACTTATCGTGGGATGTGATTTCTGAACGCGGAACAATGAGGTCGGCATCCAACATATGGGGGATTTGAAGAAAGGAGAAGGTGATGATAAGTGAGAGGCTAAAAGCTACCAAGATGTGCTTTTTCATAATGTTATTATGGCTCATTTCAAAATCCTGTAATCAAATTTCCAATCTTCGTGTCATTAATCACCTTTCCCAGATACCGCAGAAGTAAAATACTTTACAATAATGGCCCTAGGTCGTTTTGCATCCACTCATCTCATGTGCCTGGGATAATATTATTTCCCTTTGATTTTTGCAGAGGTATGTGGAAACTGTCATCGTTAGGCATTTGGAAAGCAATTTGCAGCCCTTTGACAGTTGGTCTGTCTTTGAGCTCTAGAGGCTGCACAGAGGAACGCTGGTCGATGAGGCCCAAGGCAAGCAGAGGACATGCTTCCAAAATACATCAAAGTACACATTAAGGTCATTTTACATAGGTGTTGAAAGTCAAGAGATAATGTCAGAAAACAAATTTTACTATCCTAAGGTCAGAAATAAGTGGCTTGGTGGAATTCAGATTTGGGGAAATTGTACATCAGCCCCCAGAGGGCTCAGATAGAGTTGTTTCTTCCTTCTTCCACCAAATTCATTCCAGGACTCAGTGTTGGAGATTTCAGAGCCAATGACAAATAGAAAAGTCAACCCCCAAACACTTGGGATTTAATATTCACTAATATGCACCTGATCTCAGGGTAAGAAAAGACTTTCTTATGATAAAACCATGAGAGAAACAATCAAAGAAAAAAAAAACAGTTTATACTTTATCTGATGCTTGCAGTGTAGTAGAAACTGTTGTATGCGTCACAAATACCAACTGACCTAATCTCCCTAACCAATGTATGAGATACACTCTAAATGAACCCCGCTCTTCAGCAGAGAAAACAGGGACCACGAGAGAGGACACAACTTACGCAAGATGCCATCGTGTATGAAGGACAAGGGAGGGATCCAACCCAGGTGGTCTGATGGCTGAGTATATACTGCAAGCTCTGTGGAACGCATGCCTGGACTTTATTTAAAAAAATGTAAACATCTGTAAAAATATTTTAATGTAAACAAAAAAAATAATAAGAGAGCCACTTAATATCCGGAGGGTCTAGAGCAGTGGACCTCAACTCTGAGAGCAGAACCACCGGGGAAGTTTTAAAGATGCTAAAGTTAGTACCTCAACCCAGGCCAATTAAAGCAGAATCACTGGGGAGGAGTCGGGCCGTTGGTACATTTATCAAAGCACCATGGATGATTCTAATGTGCAGCCAAGGCTGAGGATGACTGAGAGATAAGGGGAAATTTATATCATCATTTTAGCTTAAAAAAAAAAAAAAAGAAGAACAATGAGCATCGGTAGATGAATCACAGAAAAATTTCAAGTGGATGATGGCAACTGATTACTCTCATCACTGGTAAGCAGAGATATATAGTTTCAAACAATGGGACATCATTTCGTTCCTATCAAATTAACAAAAGGTTTTTAAAAATTTTTTGACAATGATAATGGTGATGATGGTACCCTTTTTTAGCAAAAGAATCGTGTTACGTCTCTAATTTGGTACATGCTTCCTAGAAGTATGTAATGAATATGGATTAAAGCACTAAAATTGATCCCACTTCTCAGAATCTATCTTAAGAAAATAGAGATGGGCACATTCAGTCATGACAGCGTGTCTGTAACGTTATTATTTACAGTGGCAAAAATGGAAACATTGTTCATGGCAAACATCAGGAGAGGATAAATACATTAGTGGTACATTGGTATGGTGAACTACAGCACTGAGGCCTTTCAAAATCCTCTTCATGTATAGGAGATATGCCTACGATGGGATATGTGAAAAAAATATATAAAACTAGACAGTATAGATTTCCCATGCTGTATGTGCATAAGTAAGTTACTAGAAAGCAATAAGAGAAACACATACCATAGTTATCCCCCCAGGGTTAACACTGTGTCTTATAATCCCTGTAAATTACAATGGGTGACCACCCATGTGGGAAGGCAGCAAAGTCACTCAGACACTATCTCATCATTCTGCTGAGAGGTCTATGCAGTTCTGAGATCCGTGGAGTGCTGGTCCCAAATCTAAAGACCTGACTTATATAAGAGGCAGACGTGCAGAGCCGGTGGTCACCATGCCAGGACTCTGGATGAAACATTCATCAGCTGTCCTTTAGGCTTACATGCTACTTGCAGCCACCTGTTTACTGGTGTCACGTTAGTACTAAAGGACAAGCAAACCCATGCAGATATTTTCAGAAGTCTAGAAGCTGAATCTGTGTTATTAGACCACATTAAACAACTTTTAACATTTTTATGCAAGCTATAAATGTAAGCCAATCACCATACATGAATTAACGCTGCATTTCCAAGCTGCGGATTAACTCCATTCATAGGTGAAAGTGTGTGAATTCTGAGTTTTCGTCATACATCAAACCTTCAGGGGCATGTTGCCCATCTAGAAGACTCTGTGTGTGGGGATCAGCTCATTCTCATAACCTCTGCACGCTGACTGTTTCAGTGTCTCCCTGTGCCAGCTTCCAGAAGAGTTCGGCTGTAAACAAGCAAAGAGAGGGAGAATTTTTCTGAGTTCAAGAGATATAAGGAAATACTACGTAGGTGTCTTTGTGTATATATATCCGTTATATATATGCACAATTCTCATGTTTTTTGCTGAAATCCATCATTTAAAGACACTTCCTTCCTGAAGTGCCATTTCCTCCCCGAACATGTTGGGTCAGTAATAATGTCCCATCAGGACTAACTAGACACCACCACGCAATCCAGGAGATGGGATCTAGATCAAATGACTTTCACAGCGAGAACCAAATCATCCTCTCTTCAGCAGGAAGACAGACCAAAGAAAGCTCAGAGCAAGAGTTAGACTGAGACTCTGTTTTTCATGTTTCTCCCACGTTAACAAGTGTCACAATGAGAGGCAGCTAACAGCCATCACAATTAAGAGCCCGGGGGGTAGCATGCTCCCGGACCATCCTGCGCCCTGATAGTAACACACCTGTGGCCTGATGACCTTGGCAGAACTGGAGTTCATCGGTACAGCTCGCTGTGAGGACACTGGAAGCTTTGGCGCTCCTGGCTGTGTCCTGGCCCCACCCTGCTCCCCTAATGTTGTTCAGTGCCCACAAAGCTGAAAGGACCCACAAGACAATGTAGAAATGTCTCGGTTGGAAGGAGATCTGAGGATGTAAGAAAAACAAAGTCACCCATCCTCACTGGAGGTTGTTGCTTTTCCTACTTCAGGAAATGAGCAAAAAGGAGGGTGAGCCCATCTCCCCTGAGCCAGTGGGGGCAATGGGTTGCAGATGTATTTTGCTACAGGGATACACACAATGCTGCCCAGCTGTGGGAGGCCCAGAATGACAGCAGAGGAGAAGCATGACAGAGTGCAATCGGGAGGCTGGCTCTTGGGTTCAAGATATGATGTGTGTGACTTGTAAGTGGCCTTCAGAGTTGGGCACAAATCGATATATATATGCATAATTCTCATGTTTTTTATGCCTTATGGCCTTATGGGATCAAATCCCCACCTTGTCAAGTAACCTGCCACTCGTGGGCTTCTCTGTGCTCAGAAATGAGAGCTGAGCTCGGGAAGAGGCCAATGAAAGACAAAACCATGTCCCACCCTCAAGGAGCCTTGTTTCCTTCAGGCTCAAAGGAAAAGCAGTGCTCCCCTTCACGTCTTCAAGACGGACCCCACCCCTAGCACACTCCACACATCCCAGCCCAACTGGGTTTGCTCCCTCCCGGCTCCTACCTTTGTGTCCCTCCAGCCTCTCCCTCTCTACACCATCTGGACCCCCTGTGGCATCAGAGCGCGTGCTCAAGCTGCTTCCTTTACAGTTAAAATTTTTCCTTCAAGCTCACAACCCTTCTTTTCCCCACCCTGCCACCCTTTCCTTCCCAGTCAAGCCCCCAAAAGAATATTTGACCCTTGCCTGCCTCAGCTCTCGCATTCTGTCTGCAACCTCAAGCAATTAATCTTCTGTCCCCACCAATCTGCCACATCCGTTCTCGCAAGGCAGCTTGCTGGCTGTCACCTGAATGGACTCTAATGTCCGCACTCAGCACTGTACTTAGTATATGAGATGTCTTATGTCCTGAGTTCAGGCTTTCCTCTCTAGCCTCAAGGCCACGAGAGCAACCTAATTGGGTCACTTGGCTTCTAATTTCATACTTCCGTGGTCCATTCCCCCAGCTTCTGCTGAGCCATCTTCCCAAACCCCAACCCAGTCATTGAAATCTTTCAGTGAATCCTCAATGTCAAAGATAACATAAAATGTTGTGGGTGCAGGTCTGGGCACCTGGCTGGCTAGGTCAGTTAAACGTCTGTCCAACTCATGGTTTCCATGCAGGTCAGGACCTTGGGATCCTGGCATCAAGGCCCATGTGAGGCTCCACGCTCAGTGCAGTCTGCGGGGGATTCTCTTTCTCCCTCTCCCCTTCCCCACTCTACCCCCAAATAAATAAATGCAATAAAAAAAATATTGGTGGTGCACATCCACTCAGTGCAGTGAGGGCTGCATTGTGCCAGCTATTTTTTTTTAAAGATGTGGGGTTTTTTTTGTTGTTTTTTGTTTGTTTGTTTGTTTTGAGAGAGGAGACAGAGAAAGGGAGCAAGCAAAGCAGGATGAGGAACAAGGGGAGAAGCAGGCTCCCTGCTGAGTGAGACGCCAGACACTGGGCTCAATCCCAGCTTTCTGAGATTATGACCTGAGCTGAAGACAGACACTTAGCGGGCTGAGCCACCCAGGCACCCCTGTGTTGTGACAGGTGTTGTGTGGGAGCCTGGGCACAAGGGGATAAACAGACATAACGTTTGCCCCATGGAGCTTACAGTCAGAGTGAGAGATAAGGGAAGAGCAAGTAAAGTGACGAGTGGTATGGTTTCAGACTGCCTTGAGGGTTACCAAGGGAACAAATCCTATTACAGAAACTAAAAGGATGGGGAAAATATTTTGGATAGAGAAGTGTGGAAAATTCTCTCTGGAAAGGTAGCATCAAGGCAAAGCAGAGTTAAGATCAGTGGAGGATTCAGGGAGCCCATGATCCAGGAGCATCTAAGGCCCTGATTCAGGACAGTGCTTGTCATGTCCAAAGAAGGGCAAGAGGGTTGGGGTGCCTGGGTGGCTTGGTCAGTTAAGCATCCGATTTTTGGCTCAAGTCATGATCTCAGGGTGTGAGATGGAGCCCTGAGAGGGGCTCCGCGCAAAGCATGGATTCTGCTTGGGATTCTCTCTCCCTCTCCTTCTGCCCCTACCCACCCTGCTCCCTGTCTCAAATTTTTTTTTCTTAATAAAAAAATAAAGAGAAGAGCAAGAAGAGCAAGCTGACTGGACAGTAAGAAGAAAAGAGGCAAGGAAGAAGGCTGTTAACATAGGCAGTGGCAAATCTTATGCTAGATCAGAGAATTTGGATTTTATTATAAGTGAGATGGAAAGCTTTTGAAGCATATGGAGCAAGGGAGACACAATCTAATTTTGTTTCTGAAACAAAATTCTGGCTGCGTAGTGACAAATGAAATGTGGAGCAGAGAGGAAGTCCACTAAAAATTACTGCGATTGTCCAGGCCACTGACAATGGCCCAAGCTCTGAAGGTGGCGGTGGATGGGTAAGGGGACATGCAGGCGCAGGGGTGTGGGGCTGACTGTCTGAGCGGAAGGGGAAGGGAATGCCAGAGTTGCTCAGCCTAGCAGCCTAGAGGGCGTGTCATCACGCAGACGGGGAAGATGGAGATGAGCAGATTTGGGGGAGAATTAGGAGTTCAGCCTCAGATAGGCTAACTTCGAGATGTGTAGTTAGAGACGTACTGTAGATAATTAGAAATATGAGTCAGAGGAGCTATCTGGCTGGATATGTAAGTCATCTCTACAGGAATTGTATTTATAGCCATGGGGATGGATGAAATCATCCGGCAAGAGGAAGAAAAGTGAGAAGAGTGTGCAGAACAAAGAAACCCCAAATATTCAAGGTGCCACAGAGGAAGGGGAACCCAGAAAAGGAGAAAAGAAGGTGACAACGAGAGAAGAAAATAGGAGAAGGGGGCGCAAGAGAGGCCAAATGAAGAAAATGTTTCAAGAAATAGGAATAAGCAATTATGTCCCTAAGACAAGGGTTGAAAATTAAACATTGAGATGGGAAGAGAGGTGATGGATAAAAGACATCTGGAAACATACAGCTGGGTGAACAGATAATTCAGGGAGGCAGAGCTACAACGAGTGAGTTACATGGGAAACATATAGACCTTCACAATCAAAGATATAAACACCGATGAAAAGCGTTTTTGCCAATAAATGAATAAATCAGTTTTTAAGTTATAATAATAAGACAAATACCGTCTGATAAAAGTCATATGTGGAATTTAAGAAACAAAGAACAAGAATAGACTAACAGGGGCACCTGGGTGGCTCAGTCGGTTAAGCCTCTGCCTTCAGCTCAGGTCATGATCCCAGGGACCTGGGATGGAGCCTTGAATAAGGCTTCCTGCTTGGGGGGAGTCTGCTTCTTCTCTGCCTCTGCCCTCTCCTTACTCGTTCGTTCTCTCTCTCTCTCTCTCCCCCTCTCTCTCAAATAAATACATAAGATCTTTAAAAGAAAAAAATAGAAAAAGAAACCGACCTTTAAATACAGAGAACAAACTGGTGGTCTCCAGAGGGGAGAGGGGTGGGGGATGTGTGAGCTAAGTGATGGGGATCAAGGGCGCACCTACTGTGATGAGCACTGAGTACGGACAGAATTGCTGAATCATTACCTTGTACACCTGAAACTAATACAACCCTGAATGTTCGTTACAGTTCAATAAAAAGAAGTTTTTATAGTAACAAAATGTCAAGCACAGTGTAACAAGGTTGGTATTCTATGTATTGTTCCTGATATTATACATGGAAGCAATGCTTTAAAAAAAATAATTTGGCAGTGTATATATCAAAAACTTTGTCCCGGGAGTTGCACTTATAGGAATCTGGCTTCAACAATTAACCTAAAATACTTGCACGCCTCAGGTTGTTGACTGCAGTATTATTCGTAATACTAAAAAACAGGGAAAAAATTAAATATCCCCAAATAGTGAAATAGTTAGGTAAATTACAGTGTATTTACTTTAAGAAATAATATACAGACTAGGATATAAAACACGTTTATGGTATAGAGGGAAGTAAGTAACAGACAAAAATATATTTAAACTCTGATGACAATGTAAAAGTTCCCCTGCACTGAAGAAAAAACATCTGGAAAGAAAGGCACCCGGAAAATTGGGAGTAGTTTATAAGTCAGGTGGAATTGTAACTGATTATTCCCTCTATTTTCTCTCTCCGCTGTAATGAGGTTTGTATCCATTTCATACTAAAGGAGATCTTATTAAATATTTGGGGCAATATTATTCTCTTTGGGCCATATGGACAACAATTCTGTCATGAATACAATTTTGAATAAAAAGGGGAAATATTAATATTTATGATCTTTATATCATGGTTTTGAGATTTTTTTTTAATGAATGCAAGACTACGTGTGCTAACATATTTATCTCGGGACCCAAGTTCCTTGGTTTATTCCATTTATAAATATGTACCTTAGTGAGTTGTTGTAAAAGTGCTCTGAATCTTGCTTGGCTAACAGTTGACAATCTCTTGAAAGATCTTTATTTCCAGGGTTTTTTCCATTCCTACTTTGCCAAGTCACCAGGGACTGGGGCAGCTGCCTACTCTGTGAAGCCCCTCAGCTCTTTGAAAATCAAGACCCGATTCCCTGGGACATAAGCAGAGTCCCTACTAAGCTAATATTTTCAGAGCGCAGGGGCCAAGAGCCTGTCAGCCCCTACCTGAAACCTCTCTCCCAGAGCAAGGATTGAGGTGACAGATGGATGGTTTTTCCAGTTTCCATGAAGGATCAGGGCTGGGGAAGCAGGGAGGGGCTTTCTCTAACTTGAATTCCAAAGGCCACGTGGCAAGTTCTGGTGAAGCTTCTCTGAAAGACAGGCCATTCAATGATTGTTTAAAAGAAAAAAAAAAAAGAGAAAGAAAAGAAGAATAAAGAGAAAAGGATGAAGAAGGTGGAAGATAAATTAAAATACCTTTAAACAATGGCTGCAAATTATCCAAATCGATCCCCACGTTTAATTTTGGAGGAAAAAAATGTAATAATGTCATATAAATTTACCCTCATTTCTCTCGACAGGTAACTGGAGGGGAGAAGCCTAAGACTTAGTCGGGCACAGGAGAGAAACTGAGGCGCATGAGAAAAAAATGAGGTATGGCTCAGGGAATTTGTGGAGAGCAGAAAGGAAATCTGTAACCTTCAAGTCTGCTCTCCAAAGAGAATAACAGGTTTCTTCTACATTCTAGTTAAGATGCAACATATGATTGAAAAGCTTTATGTATAACTCTTTTCTAACCACAAAACACTGTAATGCAATTTTAAAAACATGTTTTCTCCAAGGTGAAGGCTGACTGGCTCACTGAAGAGAGCTCCCCCCTCCCTGCCAAAATCTGATTGAAGCTAAAAATGACATAAATCACATAGAACTATAATTTGCAAATTCATTGTGTGAAGTAATTAATCAAAGCACGGCTGAGTTCTAGGAGTTGGGACTTTGATCTGACAAGTGGAAGAAATATAGTGAAACTAGTCGGGATCAGGCTGTAACGTTAGGACTTAAATGGTTTTCCCTGCTAGTCACAAGTTTAATTACTTCTTTTTTTTCCCACTGACAGTCCCAAATTAAAATAAATGGACCACATCGAGACAAATCTCAGATGCATGTAGTGCTTAAGAATATATTGTTCCTGGGTGCCTGGGTGGCTCAGTGGGTTAAAGCCGCTGCCTTCGGCTCGGGTCATGATCCCAGGGTCCTGGGATCGAGCCCCACATCGGGCTCTCCGCTCGGCAAGGAGCCTGCTTCCCCCTCTCTCGCTCTGCCTGCCTCTCTGTCTGTTTGTGATCTCTCTCTGTCAAATAAATAAATAAAATCTTAAAAAAAAAAAAAAGAATATATTGTTCCTGATACAGGAATAGCTCAAAAGCCATGAATAAGTTTGCTCCTCCAGTTCCCTAAGTGGTGAAGGAGCGGAGGGAAGAGTCGTGTGGGCCATGGAGGGAAGCAACCCGCTAATCCAGAACCAGTGTCCACGGACTGCTTGGGGAAGCTGGGAGTTTTGCTAGTTGTACACGCGGGATGAATGCTGTTGTGAAGGTTTTAAAAGAAAAGACAGCCAGGGGGGAAGTGGAATAGACAAATGCCCTGTGGTCACTCAGTGTACTGGGCCAATTCCTTTCTAAGTGCAGGTAAATTGTCCTATATTTAGTGACAACAATCGACTCTATTACGAATTAATGAGGGGTCGGAAGCTTGATTGGAGTTTGTCTGCCCACACATTTGCCATCATCAGAAAAAAAAAAAAGACTACTCATAACTTGAAGCAAGGAGGCATCTGAAGACATCAGGCGGGGGAGTTCTAGAAGCTTTGCACTGACTACACCATTTCCAGGAGTCCCTTTGAGGGTTTCCCTTCCGGCTCCTCCTCAGCCCTCTGGTGAACTCCTGGTCAGCGTTCTTATTTTGCCGGAATCCATCACGCAGAGGGTTCTCATGTCACCCGACCTTCTTGTTTTTAAATTCCCGGTTTCCTAGTATTTTCCCAAGACACATTGTATCTCATTAGAATGACCTGGAAAGTCGCCGTGGTCTAAGGCAGCGGTAAACAGGAAGAGAGCTGCCCCCTCAGAACCGGGGCCTGCTGCCCTCCCGCTATTCAGGCTTGGGAAACAGAGATAAGCCAGCACATAGCAACGGTCGTGACTATGTGACAGTTTGACCAACTCAGCGAAGGGCTCAGCAAACATCTCAAACAGGCTTCATTCCAGAGATGACGTTCTTCCTGCCAAGGTCACATTTTCACAAGTAAACCATGTGAGGGTCTGTGTACATGGACGCGTAACCTTGCGTCCATCACGCACACCGACACTGGACCGCACAGCCCCAACTCGGCACCCCTCTCTCCAGGCCACCATAGAGCCTGTTCCCAGCTTTTCAGTTTTCCATAAATTTCCTCTGACCCAGCGTCTCAGTAGTCCACCTCCCCTCCTCCTTCACAGAGTGCAGAGGTGGATGGGGAGAGCAGCACTCCTCAGCTTCTCCACGCTAAGCCAGACAACTGACGTGTAAGTGCACCCGTCTCCCAAAAATCCCATGGGCTCCAATCCTCCAGACTTTGCTCCTTCCTGTGTCTTCAAAGCCTCGCCTCATTCGACTAGTTACTGAAGGCCTTTCCCTTCACCAGACACCTGCTGGGCACCTTTGGTCACCTCTGTGAAAATATAATGATGAAAAAGCTCCACTCCCTCTAGACTACACCTCCTGGCACTACACCAAAGCTGAATCTCAGCCCCAGGGTGACCCCCTTCCCACATAACCCTACCCTCTCCCACCATATCAACACGGCTGCTTATGCTGTTCCTTCACACCCCAGTGTTCGACCAGTTACATGCCAGCTAGTTTTTTAAAAATGTGAAGAAAGAGAGGAAGGTAAGGAGACCCAACGTCAAAATCTTCTTCCTCTAGCAAACCCCTGTTTCTCATACACGAGCTTTCTGGGAGTGTGGTCTATATGTTTCTAGTCCTCAACTTCCATCTGGTCTTCAGTCTACTAAAATCTGCCTTTCACCTGGTTTCTTTGCTGAAATCACTGTCATAAAAATCTGTTTTGTTCTTTGTCACCATTGGTGTGCTATGGCGTGGTTGGCCACTCCCTCTTCTCTGGGTTTCCATGCCCCTCCCCCCAAAACCACCCCTAGTGTCCCTTCTATCTCTCTGACTGCTCCTTCTGAGCACACATCTGCCAGCCCTTTTAATAGTGAAGTATTTCCAGTTACTGTCCCAAAGTGTTTTCTCTTCTCACTCTAATATTCGCACTGTTTGGTCCCATTCATTCCAAAATTTCAATTACTGTATCTCTCTCAATGACTATCCAGCCAAAGACGTTCACTATCCTGAACGTCAAACCTACAGGCCCAACTGCCCAATGGACAGCTCTACTTAGATGGCCAACTAGCTCTCACTATCAACAAATCTCAATATGAAACTTTCATACCTCAACGAGGGATGTAACCAGGAACTCAGTAGCCCTTACCAGGAACTAGCGCAGCCTCCCTATTTCTTTATTCCTTTCCATTCCTCCACAAACTAACTGACAAGTCACCACCATTCTGTTTGCTGAGTGACTCTCAACTCCGGCCGGTGCTATGCTTATGCTCATATCCTCTCTCCAGAATTCTAAGTGTCCTGCTTTTCTAATCTCTCTTCTTGTCCCTTTCTATTCCACTTTCCAGAATTATCCTTCTAAAGCACAAGTATGACTTTGCCCTCTGCTGCTTAAAATCCTTTTGCTTCTCCTTATTACTCAAACACACAATCTAAAACTCTTTACAGTAGCTTTTATGGCCCTGCATAACCTAACATCTGTTTTCTCTGTCCTCATTTCTCAGTATTGCCTCTGTACACTAACTTCCTCTGGTTTCTGGAGTACATCTTACCTCTACTGTCCCACATACCGTTCCATCTGCCTAGGATGTCAGCTGTCTGATCCTCTACCCAACCACTGTGTAGCTCTAACCCAGGCCCCTCCTTCACAGCTGGACCTGGCCATCACTTCCACTGGAGAGCTTTCACTGACCCCAAGCATCCTACCACCTCCAGATCTGGGATAACTACTAAACAAATTAAGGAAAATTACTGAGTTGCATAAGTTATTAATTCAAAGAAGTTTCCAGCTTTGATAATGTGAGATGCAGGGCTCCATTTTCCCTATGTTTCAGCAACGCTTATCTCTGGCATGGACTTCATTCTTGTGTTAGCTTGCTTTGGAAGGCAGGAATAATGCCAAGGCTACATCATCACTGGCTGCTGTCCCAAGGAATTAATAACAAGAGTAGAAGAATGGAATATCAGGAAGGCAGGGAAGTAAGTAAAAAAAAGCCAAAAAACAAACAAAAAAAAAAACTGGAGTGGTCCAGGCAAGCATCTTTTAAGCTTAGTAAAGGATGACAAAATGTATTATACATGAAGTCCTAGATCATTTTCTTTTTTTAATTAAGTATTTTATTTATTTATTTATTTATTTATTTATTTATTTGACAGAGAGAGAGCACACAAGTAGTGGGGAAGGTCAGAGGCAGAGGAAGAAGCAAGCAGGTTCCTTGCTGAGCAGGGAGCCTGGTGGATGTGGGGCTCAGTCCCAGGATGCTGGGATCATGTCCTGAGGCAAAGGTAGACACTTAACTGACTAAGCCACCCAGATGCCCCATCCTAGATAATTCTTAAAGATGGCTTTATCACACAGCCCCAAATGACCATTCTTTTTCTATCAGGAGTTGATTTCAGGAGTTACTGTGGATTGGGTGACAAGCACTGGGAATACACAATAAAATAAGACATCTGTCTTCTAAATCTGGACAGATTGTAGGTTGGTGAGCAGAGATGATACCAAGGGCCAGCTGTTACGACGAAGGAATGCTAGATGTTACAGAAGTCCATGGGAGGAGTGGAATCCAGCTTTGCAGGTAGAGCTAAGGTTGGAACCATGCACAGAGGGCCGTTTACACTTGTTTCAGGGTTTGGGGTTTATCCAAAACAAGCCAATGAAGAAATTTAGGACCAGAAGACAGACAAATCAACTGAGATAAGAAAGGGGTAGGACTGCCATGGCTTCAGCCAAGGCTGGCAAGCATAGGAATGGGGATGAAGGGAGAGACTGGAAAGCTCCTAGAAGAGTATAGAGGGTTTTGGGGTGATTTAGAAGTGGATAAAGAAGGAAAGAAAAGAATTAAGAATGATTCTCAAGTGATTCTATAGAATTATTTACTGAGCTCAGGAAGATGGTGTGGGACAAGTTGCCTATAGTCCTTACGGTATGACCAACAATCATGGCCCTTAACATATTGCTCCCAAAAAGAAATAATAAAGGAATCAGCTTCCCTTACTCTGGAAAAATATATCCTAATAGTGACAGTGACATCTGTGTTATACTTGTATGAGTCTACTAAGGAGGACCATTAGGAGAACAAAGACCACCAAAGAAGCTGCAAGGATTCTACCTTGAGAATTTTCCAAGTGGGACTGGAAAAACCACGTGTGTTGAAGGGCGAGGCAGAGTTCTGTCTAGCCATTAGACAATTGTACGTATGTATGGTTGTTGTTTTTTTTCAAGATTTATTTATTTATTTTAGAGTGAGAGAGAGCATGAAGAGGAGGGGCAGAGGGTGAGGGAGAGACAACCTCAAGCAGACTCCATGCAGAGCCAGATGCAGGGATCAGCCTCATGACCTTGGGATCATGACTTGAGACAAAACGGAGGTTGTTCAAGTGGGTGAGCCACCCGGGCACCCCCAAGCCATGGTTTTTAAAATTGGTTTTCTAGACTGTTCGACTCAACAAATTCACAATCACATTGGATAGCAGAGACGCTTGATGTGCTCTTTTGATCGCTGAAGTGTTTAATTTTCATCCTAATTCATTCCAGAGTAGTTTTCTTCATATCCAGAATCCTCTTCTTAGGAACTGAAACTCCGAATTTAGCAATTTTGCATTGCTGGGTAGCACATTAATGAAAAGTAAAAACTATAAATAGCCTTGAAGATGACACCTAATCAGATCAAATACCACAGTGAATGCTTTTCATTTAAGCATTTTGAATTATTTCTTTAAAAAAAAGTCTCAGAATCCTGAAAATCAGGATAAAACTTTCCTTTATGAAATGCCCGGAAAACTGCCTGTGTTTTAAGAAACCAAGGAGCAGTGAGCTCAACAAGAAACTAGAGAAAGATATTAGTCTGCAAACTAAAAATAAAATTGAAAGGGACCCTGAGAAGGAGTAAGTCAAAAGTATCATTTAATGGTAACTAAATTCTAACTCTCTCTAACCCAGTTGAATCGCTATTTCCTCTTCTCTTCAAAAGAAAAGCTACTTAAAAAGTTCTTCATGATAGCTGGGCTATTCTCAGTCAGGCTGCCAGTTAGGTATAAATGAAAAGTGTATTTGTTCAAGTTCTGTAAATTGGGGAAGAAACAGGGGGATGGGACTGATAACCTGACGAGAGAGAATAAATGGAGATCAGAGAGAAGCTCTGAAATTTACCAACAGACTATTTGTCTTGTCGCTTTATTGTCTCCATATGGAGCTATTAAAATAGAACAACACAGAAACAGTACATTAAGCTATAGCCTGAGTTCAGTCTTCAATTATGTGCTTTTTGATTATACAGAAAACTGTATTCAAATTGCCCCTCAACCCACATTTTATTATCTGAGTTGAAAATGTCTGGACAGAAATCAGAAACTTTATTGGAGTGACCATTTACTCTGGAAAGCTTTGCTGAGCACGCTTAGCCTTGTCCAGCTCGCCCATCTGGTTTCGCCCTGTGCAAATGTATAATGCAAAAGCTTTTAAGTGGGAGGAAAACAATGTGATAGATGTCTTATTTTCCTCCATAGTTAGAAACAAAGCTTTGTGACACATTTACTAAAAAGGGTAGTTTATCTGAATGTGTATACATGCGTGTTCAGGATTAAGTAAAGGCTCAAAAGAATAAAATAGAGTGTCTTCTAAACATTGTAATGACTGGGACAGCTGATAATGTCAATTACAATGACATAGTTTTAAAATCTTTTCTAGGATCTCAGAATAGTTCATTAACAGAGAATGCCTCGTGCAACTGGGTGAGTGAGTGGGAAGGTTAACGGAACAACCACAAATAACCAATCCTATCTTTCTCTCTGAATTAACTAGATTCTGAACTGAATTGATCCGCTGACTCGTATTTACAGGAAGGCAGCCAGAGGCAGCTTTGCGGTTATGAGAGCCTCATACAGCCCATTTATTTGTGTCCCGTGTAAGGACCGCACAGGCACTCCCAGCACGAATCAAGAGCGATATCTAACATACATTTCAAGACATTTTCCTTTCTAATTTATTTTGTGTAATTCTGTCTTATTCCAGAACCATTCTCCTTTCTCTTTCCACCCCTATTCTGAAAAGGTAAAAACACCTTTCAGAAACCTGGAAACTCATTACGTTTCAACACATAGTTAGGAATTTCACATTAGAGATGAAAAGGACTTTGGGAGCAAAACAAGGGCATCGAGAGGAGCGTCATCAAACTTGAGCACAAAAATGGGTTGGAGGGCTTGTGAAAACAGATTTCTGGGCAGTGTCCCCCTGGGGTTCTGGCGCAGTTGGTCTGGGGTGAGACATAGCCCTGCACTTCTGAGCTTAGGGATGATGCTGTTTTAATGACAGAGGAACGAACTATAGGACCTACTGGCACCTGGGCTGGAGCCGGCCAGCCTCCTCCAGCGGGACAGGTCCCTTAGTCAGTCTCTCTAACCAAGTGACATCTGGAAGGGGCAAATTTGATTTGTCCTTTCTCCCTGCCTTCTTGGTGACCTCCGAAGGACTAGATCAGGGTTCCTCGCCAAACGCAGTCTAACTATACACCTTCTAAGTACTTCTTTCTTTTTTAAATTAAGTTTTTTATTTTAATTTTGACACAGTTAACATACAGTGCTCGAATAGTTTCGCTTGTTCAATGTAGTGATTCAACAATTCTGTACATTTCTCATGCTCATCCTGACAAGTGCTCTCCTTAATCCCCATCCCCCATCTCCCCCACTCCCCAGCCGCCCTCCCTTCTGGTGTTCATCCGTGTGTTCTCTGTAGTTAAGTCTTTCTTGGTTTGTCTCTTTTTTTCCCCTTTGGTCATGTATTTTATTTCTTAAATTCCACATACGAGTGAGATCATACGGTATTGGTCTTTCTCTGACTCATTTCACTTAACATTATACTCCCTCTCTCCATCCATGTTGTTGCAAATGGCAAAATTTCATTCATTTTTATGGCTGAGTAATATTCCATTATATATATTCCATTGTGTGTACACACACACACACACACACACACACACACACCACCTCTTCTCTACCCATTCATCTGTCAATGCACATTTGGGCGGCTCTCATAATTCGGCTTTGTAAGTAACACTGCAATAAACATATGGGTATATGTATCTCTTTGAATTAGTATTTTTGTATTTTTTGAGTAAAGGCCAAGTAGTACAGTCACTGGATCCTAGGGTAGTTGTATTTTTAACTTTTTGAGGATCCTCTGTACTGTTTTCCACAGGGGTTACACCCGCTTGCCTCCCCACGAACAGTGCCGGAGAGTTCCTGTTTCTCCACATCCTCGCCAACGTGTCACCTAATGTCTGCCTCCAGAAGTACCTTTCCAACTACTTTATGCAAGGTATTGTGATCTACAGGTGAGAGCAAATGATTTCGACAGGGTCTTCCTGCTCCTGAACTCTAGTACCATCCGTTACTCCTTTTCCAAGCTTGAGTACGTCAGGTCATCTCTCCAAAGCTCCGTCTCCTTATGTATGCACACGGTGGTGGTATAAAATACAGTACATACCTCTACAACATCAGTGAAGATCAACGACAAAGCCGAGTCCCTTTGAAGCTACAGAAAGCCCAATAGGAATTTCAAGGACTGTTATTACACATTCCTGAAAATATTTTAATAAAGGGAACAAGATCCTTTTGGAGCAAAGAAAGGGAAGACTGAAAGTGCACAGCTACATGGAAGGCGAGTGGACTGAAACTCGAGTCAAACAATCCAAGATATAAACAAGAAACCTACCCGGCTCTCTGAGTGCTTCCGGTCTGGACGGTAAAGAGAGGCAGAAACCTGAGAAGGCAGGGGGAGAAAGTGCAGGAAGAGGAAAGAGGAGGTCCTGATGACAAAATGGCCCATGTCACAACCTCGCCTAAAGTCATTAACGGAGGGTGGGAGCGAGGATAAAAGAGCTCAGGGTTTCTCCTTTTTGCAAAGCCTGGACCAGCAATGGAGATCTTTGTGTTGTTTGTCTGTTTTGTTTTGTTTTGTTCTACGTTAGGAGTACTTCAGCTACAGAAGCCTGGGTCCAGGAGTGCCTTTTTAAAGAAATGTTCAGTTAGTGACATGTTCTTCTTTTAAAACCAAGTCCTCATTCAAAGAGGGTGCGATATTTACATGAAACAAATATTGCCTTTCATTGTAATGATAATATCTTTTCTGCCTCTTAGACCCAGAAGTCACAGGAAACCATTTCTGCTCCTGTCTCTAGCTCCTCTCATTCTATGAATTTTGTGTCTCAGATGAGTCGTTTATAATTCGGTTATTACAATATTTATCTCAGAGAGAGATTAGGAGCCTTAGCCAATGTTTTTAGACTATTCAGAAAGTCCCTACTGTAAGATTTAGAAGGAATGAAAATGACATTAATATATTACAAATAATGAAAACGCAGTAGCAAAAGAGATGATTGAATTCCAAATGCTGCCATTACTCTTTTTCAAAAACAGTTTTTTTTTAAAATAAATGAACTCCTGCTAGACATTCTTTTTCTGGAGAGATAATCTTTCTATTAGTAGAGTAATTTGCAAAGCAAAACCTTTGTATTTCCTTGGGCTAGCTTGTTTTGCCTCTTTTTAAATAGATAAAAGTTCTGTGAACAGGTTGTTTAAGGGGCCGATTTCCATCTGCGGAACACGCCACCCTTGGGTAACAGAGGAAGGGGACACGGTGTACATCACATGTGCAAGGCTCTGCTGAGAGAGAGAGAGAGAGAGACCCCCGAGACTCCTACCACCAGTCTGGCTCCGGGATCCGTTTAACAACTTGCTTTGAATGCATATGAGTCCTGACTTCTAAATTTGCAAATGCCCCCATAAAGGTCGCGCTCCCACTGTAAACGCAGCGTCTATTCAAAAAAGATGCCCAGGTTGGTTGCTAGGAGATGGTGGGATTCTCTTAGAGAAAAATCAGTCCTGACAAAATTTTTTTTTTTTTACATAAAGACCTTTTAAATATAAATACCTTTGACAGCAGCTATTATTATTCACTGAGTTCCTTCACGTCTGAATAAATGGCAGAAAAATGATATTATTCATACGCCATTATGCACTAAAGTGTTAACATAGAAAAGAATCTTATTCCCTTCTCTCTCCCGCTCACTCTCTCTCTCTCCCTCTTCCACTCCTTCTCTTTGTTATTGCTAAAGAGAACAGAGAAAGCTTTTTGTTTCTTCCCTCTGCATTTCTCTGCTTTCCTTTTTGGATTCCCAGAGTAAAGGAACCTCTCAAAACCTCAGACCAAAGATGCGCGTTATCGCACTTTCCTTACAGACCCAAACGCCTGTTTCCAAGGGAGGGTGGACCGGAGAAGAGGGAGCATGGGCAAAGACAGCAAAGATGCAAGCAAGTTCCCCAAAGGGGGGTTCAGAGCCCTCCATGGGGGAGACGGTGCCCCTTGACACAAGGAACCGTCCAATTTCACTTCAATAATGTTTGCAATTTTCTTCCCACTGGGTTCACTGGAGGCCTAGCTGCCCTGTATGTGGGTCCCTGTGCTCAACTTTTTGCTAAAAGTGACCCGAACAAATAAAACATACAAGTCATAACTTGCTGTTTATATAAACTTCGTCGTAGATAAAGGAAGCTGCGATCTTTCCTAATTTAGTGTGCCCTGCCTGCCCATTGAGGACCTGAGAACCTCCCAGCTGAGGCTCACAAAGGCCCAGGGACACACAATGCAAGTGGGGGGCCAGGGCCTGGGGCCTCCCTTTGACTACAGCCCAGAGACTTGTCGCCCCCAAAGCTCACAATGAGGGATCCGTGTTGAAACACATTTCATTACCATGAAAATGGCCACCCCAACTCCAAGTGTATTATTTTTGCTGTTATTGTGAATACTGTACAAAGTTTCTCAGGAATTTTTTGTAGCAGGCCTTGGAATTGGACCGACCCATGTTTCCTCACACAAATATTGACATGAATCCCTCCGTTTACTTAGCATTTTCCTGTGAAAGGGGCTGTATGGTAATGTCCCTTCATCCCCTTTCACACATTTGTTCTGACTCTTGGCACCAGGAAGTTCTTATTGTTCTAATCAATGCTCACTGGTCCAGTGACATTTTTTTTCCCTTTTAGTGACAGACGTGGTGTGTTTCCTTTCCTGAAGTTCTCATGAGAGTTTCTTGTACTATGTACAATATTCACCAAAAAGAAAAAAAAAAAGACAACACACTTGCAGGTTCTTCCTTCCCTGGTTCTTTTTTGCTCACCTTCTTTGTCAGAGCCTCCCTGGTCAACCTGGCAGCTAATTGCATAAAATGTGGGGAAGTCAAATGAGAAAGCCCCTCAAAATTCCAGCCACTTGCTCCAAATTCATGAGACACGAATCCACGGCTGGATTGTGGCAGAATCCCTTTGTGAGTGTGCCAACAGGGTTACATGTTGGCTTTTTTTTTTTTTTTTTTAAATGAAGGAGCTCACTTGAGTCTCTAGTGTTTCAGGAGCTGCAGATCATGCCTGTGTTTCCACGCCCTCCCTCGATGATATAATTTCTGGTCAGATAGCGTTCTCCCTGCTTGGGGTGATTATCTCACTTTCAGAATTGGTTAGTGGGCCCCGCTTGCTGGAGGGGAGCTCATTCATAGATCTCTCCACTGAAATACACGATACAAATGCAAACGGCTGGGAACTGGCTGAATACCTAGCCCCCTGCGGGGTGGGGGCGAGCCTGTGTCTTCCAGGTTGTCAGGGGACAATCAGTGGGCCCTCCCCGCCCATTCCTGGATCCATCCCCATAGCCCCAAGTGTTTCTGGACCAGCTCAGTGGAAAAAACTGGGGCAGAGCCTCTCAGCTCTAAACTCTCCGAGGGAGATGCATGTCGGGAGACTGAGAAGTCCAGGGCTGACCTCAGACTCACGAGGGGCGTACAAGGGACGACCCCTCACATCATGGCTTCCTCTTAGCAGCTTTTTCTCAAAACATCAGGTCTGTTTGGGGAAACTAGTTTGATCAGAGAAAAATCACTGTGGAAGAAGGCTAAGACCACTGGAGATTCCGGGCACATTGACAGGACCAGAGATCTGTCAGGTGCCAAGGGCCGTGTGCGGCTCAGGTGAGATCAGGACCACGCCCGTCGCCGGGGACTTGGGAGCTAAGCCCAGGGGAGGAGCTGTGCCCTGGCCCCAAGCCCAGCAAGGCTTTCGGGCCCAGAAAGTGTGGCCTCCTGCTGCTTGGACAGGCAGAGGGGCACCATGGAAGGTCAGGGAGAGGCTTTCAGGGAACATTACCAGGCATCAGGGAAAACCCTAAGCATTCCTCACTGTCTCTGTGCCCCCACCACCCTCTCCCCATGCTTTACTCTCACTCCAGATCCAACTGAGACCCTCGTCCTCCCCGAACTGCGAGCCAGCCCAATTGTCACCCAGTGTGAAGGTTTCCAGGGCTCAATGCAATCATCTCTCCTTGTTGTTATGTTCTTTTGCAAGTTACACTCCAGGTATGATTTATTTCTGGTTCATTTCCGGTGACTCAGTTACACAGGATGCAAAGTTTTGATAATAACGCTTGTCTCCAGATAATGAATCAGGAGGTTTGGATTTCTCAGAGCAGAGATGTTATACAAATGCAAAGTATCATTACAACTAAAATCCATGACTAAAGAAATTAAATTTCCTGGAATGTTTTATATCTAGCAAGAATGTCTATAATCCTCTGTGTTTACCGCTAAACGAGGTGGACTACAAGAAAGAAGATATTTAGAGGGAAGGCATGAGTTCAATGGGAAAAATTAACAAATGGGAAAATTGCAGCACTGTATTTTGTACTTTATGGAGAAAAAGGTCTTGGTAAACATGCAACAGGAAACCCTGTTTGATTTCTGCAAGGGGAATTTAACCAGCAACAGACTCTAGTAGAATCTTCAAAGGAGACGTTTCTGTACTTGTTTCCCTTCTGATATGCAGCGGAAAGAGAACACCAAGGCCTGGGCTTAAAAGGGGGGATATCGTGAATAGTTTCCCCAGCTCTGCAACATGCTAGATCCTGAACCAGGCACAGAGCTAACGTCCGACTGTGAAAAAGCCGAAGGAAACATATACTACATTTCTGGGGGTGGAAAGGCGGACATGGCCCGAATCATTTCCCAAACTTGGTTTTCTTTATTGTTTCATAAACACGCGAAGCCATCCGACTCAGCCTGTTGTTTATTTGCATGCCAAGTGCATTTGGAGAACGCAACCTGTTGGTCATTTTCCACACCTATTTCCGACTCCCCTTTAGTTGTGGGGTACCGACTTCTGGCCTTCGGAGGTCAGAACAATGACGGCACCAGTCCCTCTGGGAATCTCATACATTTAGACACCGTGCACCCCGACTTAGAGGTGTTTCCTCTATCTTGGTAGTGGCTGGCATTGCTTTGGGCTGTTGACCCAAGAATTGTCCACTGCTCCAGTCCACCTCCACCAGAACGAAGGACTCCTCTTTGAGCCGGCGCCATGCCACTGCTGGGCACACCGGCTGCCAGCCCGTCTCTGTGCCCCCTGGCAGACAAGGAGAGGACGGTGAGCCTGGGACATAGCTCTCTCGGCGCCCTGAGCGCGCTCCACTTGCGGGCCACTTGGATGGAGGCCACGCTCCTGGATCCCAGCCTAGTGCTGTTTGCGGATCCGGGGACCAGGCCCCACAGGTGAAAAGACGCCCTCACGACTCCAGCCTGGATGGGGGTGCGCTGTGCCTACCTCAGCTTCCCTGGCCCCATAAATGGTGCAGAATGCTGAGGTCAAGCACTGTCACCTTACACATGTCCTCACACGCGCCCCTGCCTGGTACCCCCAAAGCACCTTCCTCAGACAGATGTCTCCCACCCAGGATCCGCAGACATGTCATCGCGCTTCTCCCCTTGGAACTTCCTTTGCACCTGACGTGATGGACAGGTCAGGAGCTTCCTAAGGGAGGCGGAAGGGATGAGCCACACCTTTACGCACTCACTCAATGGCAGCAAAGACTTCACTTATATGACTGTATCAGAATAAGATTTGCCCAGAATTTTTTTTTTAAGATTTAATTTTTTATCTGACAGACATAGCAAGAGAGGGAGC